>OZ004704.1:62698934-62948440 GCA_963924515.1 Vespertilio murinus | reverse complement strand
AGTTCATTCGTATTGATCACTTCCTCTGTACCAGGTGCTGTGCTAAGTATTTCACATGGATTTGCTCAGTTATTCCTCATAAATATCATTGAGTCAGTGTACATCAAGGTTGAGAGCATAAACTATAGAGCCAGACTGCATGGATCCAACTCCACACTTAATAGTAATGCCAATTTGAGCAAGATAATCTGTCCATGCTGTTTTCTAATCTGTAAAATGGGAATAAAATAGTTCCTATCCCATAGGACACAAAGTGCATAGATCAATGCCTAGAATAAAGTTATGTGAAAAAGTGTTTGCTGTTATGGCTCAGATCTAAAGCCATCCACTGCCTAGATTCTAATCCCCTTTAACTCTCTCTAACTAGATGATCATAAACAAGTTAAATAATCTCTCAGATATGCAGTTCTGTCATCTGCAAACAAAGATGGCTCTAGTACATCCTGGCATTATGTAGATCACATAAAATTAACACACAATGCTTAGAGGAGTGCCTGGCAGGCAAAAACACTCAATAAATGCTGACTCTTGTAATCCTCATTTTATAGATGATTAAAACTGATTTTCTCTCATGGCATGGGAGTGTGTTCCCGGGCTCAAACCCAGACAGACTGACTCCAGTGTCATAATTCAATTTAGATAGTCTGAAAATAAATGTTCACATTTTAAAGAAATTCTACCTGGCAATAATACGTTAGATTATATCCTGATTATTCTGGATATACCATTGGATGAGACCTATCTGTCGGATTGTAAGTGGCCAATTTACTAATACCTCTTCAAAATAGAGACATCAGTCCTGAGTGCAACATCATAAAATGTTCAGGAATACATCCATTTTCTATAGTAGTAATACTTGGCAGAAGCCCTCTCGGAGAATCTTACTAGTAAATGTTTGTCTCTTCTTCATCCTCACTGCTTGCATCCAAATTCCAATTGGATGCTGCTTCCAATCTCTTTCTATCTTCTGAGTTTCTTCTGTCTTCTATCTGAAAAACCACAGGCTTATCCCTGCCAAATATCCTGCATTGGAAAAAGCCCTGGGTTTGTAGTTAGACAAAGGTTGATAAATTAACATAACAGAGGATATTAGTTTGTGCATATTTAAGCAATGTTCTTAATTTTCCCCTCTAAATCCTTTCAGCTCTTTTTTTAATTTGAGCCTTGAGGTTTACTGCTGGGGGGTGGGGGGGCGGGGAGAACCTAGAACAAAGACACTATTGATCAGCTTTTATTCTCAGAGCTGGCTTTATTGACCTCTTGGAGAGAGGGGACTTGCAAGCCAGGCAGTCAGGAGGAAGAATGATGTCTGAATCACAAAGAACCACCTCCAGCAGGAGCTGGTGTGCTAGATCCAAGGAGGTGGAAAGCCCACCCCAACAGCCAGGTGAAGAAAGGTAAGAGGACATAGGTGAGACATGTGTGTCTTGCTCTCCTATCCCAGAAGCAAAAAGGAGAGTGTATTCGACTTAAGGAAATGCCTGAAAAACAAAGATTTTTGTCCTACTTCCTGTGGTGGGCGAGGTGGCAACAGAGTAAAAGTGTAGCACAACGTGATGGGTAGAAGAAGGGTCTTCCTTGAGTATCCTAAGATAGATGTTCCCACCTGACCCCAAGGTGGCACATAGAAGTCAGCTGATAGTATGACATGACTCATACTCAGAAGTCAGTGTTCCAGGGATTGAATGAATGTCACAAAGATCTTAAGGCCATTAACCAAAGAAAGCTACTTGGCCCAAACCCAGAATTGTTTTTTCTTTAATTCTTTATTGTTTAAAGTATTACATATGTCTCCCTTTTCCCCCCCATTGAACTCTCCTCAGCCATTTCCCCACCCACCCCCCAGCACATGCCCTCAGCCCCCTAGTATCTGTGTCCATTGGTTATGCTTATATGCATGCATACAAGTCCTTGATTGATCTCTTACCCCACCTCCACCCCCACCCCCGCCTCCCCTGCCCTCCCTCTGAGGTTTGAAGGTCTGTTCGATGCTTCTCTGTCTCTGCCTCTATTTTTGTTCATCAGTTTATGTCGTTCATTATATTCCCCAAATGAGTGAGATCATTTATCTTCCTTCAACTGGCTTACTTTTCTTAGCACAATGCTCACCCTGAATTTATAAAGAACATACAACCACCTCAGTCTTTAAGGCTAAGGGGCAAGCAGTAGTCACAGATGAACAAGAGGCATTTCCAATCCAACCAGAGGACAGTACAGGGCATTGAAAACAAATCTTAGGGGCTATCTCCCTTCCCCCCAGGCTCTCCCTTTCCAATACACCTGGACATGGTTGGTGAGGAGCAGGTTTAGAAGAAGGAAACCAAAATACCAAGATTTAAACCAAAATCCACTAGGTTGCCTACAGACTTAAACTAATGTATTAGACTAAAATTATTGGATTAGAATATGTTGTTTCACCTTCCTACTCAGGAGATGAAGTACTTAAAAGAAAGATCAAATAAGTGAGAAAGAATATAACTGCATTTTCTTTTTACATAGCTGTTTATAAATGTGTGATCTCTCTAGATTAATAGGTTTTCTTTTTTTAATGATTTTTAATTGATTTTTTTACAGAGAGGAAGGGAGAGGGATAGAGAGTTAGAAACATTGATCAGCTACCTCTTGCACATCCCTACTGGAGATGTGCCCACAACCAAGATACATGCCCTTGACTGGAATTGAACTTGGGACCCTTCGTTCCGAAGGCCAATGCTCTATCCACTGAGCCAAACTGGTTAGTGTTAAGTCGAGGGGGGGGGGGGGGTAGCCCAGAGCAGATGCAAGCATCTGCAAGATGGATGGTGACAAAGATAACTGGCTAGCTGGCGCCTTCCTAGGGCCTTCCTAGACCCCTGGCCCAGGCAGGAATTCCACACCTCTCATGCCCTCCACCCTCCCCTCCCTAAACAGCTGTATAAAAGAAATACCTATGCCACTTTTTGTCTCGAACTTCCCTGGCCCACCCTCGGACCAGCGAGCTTCGCCCGAGAGTGCAGATTAAAGCCCCTTCTTAATGGCCTGGATTCCGTGTCTTGCTTCTGCACTGCCTACCTCTCAGCTGGGACCTTACAAACCTCTCCATCGGGACCTTACAACCTTTCAGTTAGGGCGATAGGTTTTCTTTTTGATCAGCAGTCAATAGTTTCCAAAAACTATATTAGCACAAAAAAATTAGCCATACAGAAAGGAATTGGCATTTATTATTGGAATCTGTAGATGTCATCTGACATAAATGTTGAGCACACAGAAACTCAGAAGTAACACTAACAGACATACATTAAATGCTAAAGACAATAGCCCCCACTTATCCACAGGGAATAGGTTCCAAGACCCCCGTGAATGCCTGAAACTGTGAATAGTTCTAATTCCTGCTCCACTTTTTCACCTCTGTTGGAAATGCAGGCTGGCCAGTACTTTTTATATTCTTCAGTCCAAACCTATTCTTGAATATGTGTGACCACCCCGTACTTGCAGGAAATGGCCGGTTGTCACTTATGTCAGGGGATCCCACGCTGAAGTCTCCTTATAGGCTCACCGTTTTCTGGCACAACTTGTTGCTGTCCATCGGAGCTCATTTTCTGCTCATTTCTTTCACCCACAAACTTAGTGACTTTTCCATCTTAACTAAGCACTTACCACACAGTGGGGCCCTGACTTTTTTGCAGTTTGAGGTGCGACAGCCAAACTGGCATGAATTTCCTTTTCCTTCCTCCCAGTTGCCCAGGTAGAGAAGATGCCTTCTTACCATAGAACTTAGAAACCTCAGCAAACAGTTTTATTTCTTTCCTTCCTAAATTGAGAACTTCCATGCTTTCACTTCATGGAAGCATTTCAGGGCTTCTCCTTGGCAGATCTGAATTATCAGCATCACTGCCCTTGTGTTTGTGGGCCACTGGTAAGGAAAATACGGGTTACGTGTGCACAAGCACTACAGTACTGCCGCCGTCAATCTGATCGGATAACCTAGAGCCCTAGGCAGGGACTAATGGGCACGGAGCGGGCACAGCACGGAGATGCCGGACAGAGGGATGGTTCCTGTCCCGGGAGGGGCAGAGCAGGGCAGTGCTAGATTTCAGGACGATGGGCAATTTAAAACGGGTGAATTGTTTCTTTCTGGAATTTCCCACTTCATATTTTCGGATGACAGTAACTGAAACCACGGGAAGTGAAACCGGGGATAAATAGGAGGACTACGGTAGTGTGCTGGCAATAAAAATGCTAATGATGATCATATGAATGGCAGTTTCACTTGATGTTCCTCATAAAGCAGTAGAAATGCTAATTTTATTAAAATTCGAGCCTGAAGAGCCCGTCTGTGCAGTATTCTGTGTGAAGAAATGGGGATGGAAGCTGCACGCCCAAGGACCTCATTGGTCTGGCTGAGTAGCAAGAAGGGCCACAGCGTGAACTGTGCCCCGAACCAGCTGCCCTTTTCTTGGCGCGTCATTGTCACTTGAAAGACCAGCTGACGGTCCTAGTTGGAATGACATAGATTTGGGAGCTGGGCAGATATTTCTCAACAATGAACACTGTGATCCTGTGACTTTCAGGAAAACAACTAATAGCATTTGTTGTCAATGACTAAACTTGAACTTTCAGCAAAATTAAAACTTTGAAAACCTCCTACTGAGGTTTGTGACAGTGTCACAATGCTGAAAGGCTTTTCCTAGCGTCAGAAATTAAATATCTGTGGTGGTATTATTGAATGTGGTTTCATCGTATTGTCTAATAGAACGTGTGAACATTTGGGAAATATGCATAACTCAGTGAACTAATATTTTCCAAATAACCAAGCCTGGTTAAAAGACTCAGTCATATGGCAAGACTACCAAAAAGATTCAAAGTTCATTGAAATGGCTTCAGATTTCACATTATGACCAACCATTAAGAAACTACCACTTGAAAATAAAATAAAATCAGGGGGTGGGGAGAGGAACTACCACTTGTCTAGCTGTGATATAACATCAAAAAATGATTCCTCGCCCATCTGGTGCGGCTCAGTGGTTGAGCATTGACCTAGGAACCAGGAAGTCACAGTTCAATTCCTGGTCAGGGCACATGCCCAAGTGTGGGTTTGATCCCCAGTAGGAGGAGTGCAGGAGTCAATCAACAATTCTCTCTCCCTCTCCCTTCCTCTCTCAAATCAATAAAAAATATTTTTAAATGATTACTCATATGACCTTTTTAAAGCTATCAAATATCCTTTTTAAAACTACATATTTGTTCATACTTCAACCAAAGTAACATATTGCCACAGTTTGAATTCAGAAGCAGATATGAAAATCCAGCTGTCTTGTACAAAGCACAGGAAATTTCAAAAATGTAAAACAATGTCACTCTTCTTACTGCCAATAAAAATGAACATCTTCAGTAAAAATGATTAACTTGTAACTGATTTATTAGTTTAAAATTCTAAATGAATTATTTTTTTCAGTTTCTCAGTTTTAATTTCTTAAATGGTAATTGTTAAGACATAAGCCATATAAACAAAAACACTTGGGGAAACATCAATAAACCTTAAAAGTATAAAGTAGTGCTGAGGCCAAAACATTTAAAACTGCTAACCTACATGTCAACAAACATTCAAATATTTAAACATAACAAAGTAAAATATTCATTCCAGGTGTATCAACTGGCCACATTGTGAAATCTAAACCATCTCTTCACAGTTTTTAGATAGTGTTCCTCTCATGCTAAGACCTCTCCACCCTTTTGCTGTGATCCTTCTCTAAAGACATAATTGCAGCTGCTAGACCCTTCAAAACACAAAATATCAACTTAATCTCCTCCACCAGATAAAATCAGAATTAGAAATAAATTCGGGAGGTGGAACGAAGAAAAAGAAGAGAGAATTCAGATGCACAAGTCAAAAGCATTGGTCTCTCAAATTACGTGCTTCATATAAATACTCCTTAACATTATTTATGGATACAAATGAGACCTGCAATCTAATATACTGGGGTTTTGTCCACATAAGGGGGGAAAAATAAAGCGAGGAACTCTTCCCCTCCACAGCCTGTCCCTGCTCTCTGAGGACACAGACCGCCCAGAGAGGATGAATCCCATGGGACTCGGCAAATTCCCGAGGTTCACTCTCAGGCCCACCCAAGTTTCAGAGGGTGGCCTTATGTGCCGCAGAGCTAATGAGTCTCACACCTAAAGCTGCAGCAGGCAGAACTCAGGAATTAAGCAGCAATAATTATTCGGGGGTGTTTCCTGGCATTCTTTCAAAATGGACAACTTAGAAAACCAGTCTTTTGCTGCAGGCCAAAATACATTTCTAAAGTAATCCTTTCATACCTTTGCCAGGACACATACACTTTACTGTCTTAAGTAAGTAGATGTACACACCATATGTGTGATTTCAAAAGGATCCAGGCCAAAAAAAGGCAAATTCACCTGAAATACTCTAATAATTGAGGCAGTGGAAAATTTTTCTGGGGTTTTGTTTACCTAAGGAAGTAGAATAGGAAGATAATTCCAAAGGCCCATAGAGTGGCTTAATTCTCTTATGATCAGCAATGAAAAAAAAATTTTTTTCAGTTTGTAAGGGGATATATAAAATATAAAGTGAGAGACAAAAAGAAGCTTCAAGCTTAGCCAGTGTGACTCAGTGGTTGAGCATTGACCTATGAACGAGGAGATTATGGTTCAATTTCCAGTCAGGGCACATGCCCAGATTATGGGTCTGATTCCCAGTGTGGGGCGTGCAGGAAACAGTCAATCAATGATTCTCTCTCATCATTGGTGTTTCCATCTCTTTCCCCTTCTCCCTTCTTTTCTGATATCAATTCTTTTTTTTTAATTTATTTAAAGAAGCTTTTAAATGTCCCCCAAGCTGGCCTAGAAAGCAGCACATTCTTTTTCAGTGTCTATGAGTCTTTAAGGCCAAATATCTTCTTTTTGTTAAATTTTATTTTATTTTATTGATTTATTATATTTTATTGATTTTTTTTACAGAGAGGAAAAGAGAGGGATAGAGTTAGAAACATTGATGAGAGAGAATCATCGATCAGCTGCCTCTTGCACACACCCTACTGGGGATGTGTCCACAACCAAGGTACATGCTCTTGACCAGAATCGAACCTGGGTCCCCTCAGTCCGCAGGCCAACACTCTATCCACTGAGCCAAAACGTTTTCGGCAAAGGCCAAATATCTTAAAGAAAATACGTTTCCACTCCCTTTCCTTTTCCTTGGGTTATGTAACTACTTGACTGCACTTCTTGATGGATGGGTGTGGGGGCTACCTCAAACAGCAAAATTGTTCCATCTTGTGATCCAATTCAGTTATCATGGGAGCTCTAAGCTCCAAATTGACTGTGGCATTACATCTATTATTAAAGAGGGTTTTTCTAAAGGCAGACTCTTTTATTAGAAGCTTTATTAGCAGAAGTTAAAATCGAACAAGGAAGCATTCTGGATCATGGGGAGAAAGCATAATTAAGTACTAACTTAATTCATGGTAAAAAACATACCAGCTAGTTATGCAGACCATGCAAGAATGTATACAAGGCATATAGGAGAATACGTAAAACAAGCAAGATAAAAACGTATAACTCCAAATGCTTAAATATATATATATATATATATATATATATATATATATATATATATATATATATAATTAACTATGCTTAGGGAAAAAAAACAGAAAGGAATTACTATATACAGAAAGTGCTAAAACACAGAATGGTGGACATTTGTATTTTCTTGATCTTTTCTCTGTTTTCTAAGTTTTGGTCATTGTGTTGGTACTATTTTCAAATTTAAAGGAAGTAAATGCAATAAGTATAAGTGGTTGTGACTAAAGGAGAAGATTGATCTATGTCCAGACCAGGGAACAGGAGAAAGGGAAGCTGCAGGACAGTAGCTGGCGGTGGAGGAGACAGGGCAGCTCAGGGCATGAGAAGCAGATGACAATCGCCACTTACCTTTCCACTCCCGGAAACAAGCTTCCCATGGACTCTGGGTGCTGGCTCCAGACTCATTCTCTCCAAGGACACAAGGAGTCTTTGGAAAGGAAAAGGGACAAGGATCACGGCTCATCCTGAAATCTTATCATCATTTAAAAGCCTGAACTCAGGTTGCCCTTGGGAGTGACTTCCATCCATCCCCAACCTCACCACACCAACCAGCACCAAAGAGCATCTCTGCATAGCAGGCTGGAGCCAATAAAATGAAACACACACACACACACACACACACACACACACACACACACACACACAGGCATACACATAATCTATTTACTCTCCGATTCTTAAAATGCCCACTGGTAAAAGGTCTATGCTCAGGGGTCAGTGGTGGTGAAGGCAGACATGACTCCTGACCACCTGTCATTTATTTTTATTAATATATATTTTATTGATTTTTTTACAGAGAGGAAGAGAGAGGGACAGAGAGTTAGAAACACTGATGAGAGAGAATCATCGATCAGCTGCCTCTTGCTCACCCCCTACTGGGGATGTGCCCGCAACCAAGGTACATGTCCTTGACTGGAATCGAACCTGGGACCTTTCAGTCCGCAGGCCAACGCTCTATCCACTGAGCCAAACCGGTCTCGGCACCATCTGTCATTTAGCAGCCATGTCACCACATCAACTTGCTCCCTGACCATTGTTGGTGGGTCCAGAAGTGGGTCCCCGCCTCCACTGAGCCCATCAGATACTTTTACCTCCACGGCCATGGATGACTGATCCAGAGGAGAGCCCCTGACCCACACCAGCCAACAAGACCCTCACCTGAAAATTCCAGTACCGAGAGAGTTGGCAACCTCTTTGGGCTGCCTAGATTACAAAATACAAAATCAGAAACTGTCAACGTGTCCCTTGGGGAAGACGGGGAAGACTGTGCGAGGATGAAAATAAAGCTGGAGCTCAAGGGTGAGACAGGAGAGAGTTGCCTGACGGCCTGGATTCCCTGACCTCTTGGTCCTAAGACAAGGTAGTCCTGCCACCGATTTCATCAGTCTTCCGGGGGAAAGTAAACTGGGTTTCTGCCACTGGCCACCTACAGTACTAACATAATGACCCCCTCCCACCCACCCCCCCACACACACACTATAAATGGTGCGGCAACCGAAAGGCAGTCTTCAGAAGACTTGTTGAGAACTGAAGTTTTCAGCAGCAGGCATGGCAGGGAGTTAAGAGTAAGATAAAAAGAAGAAATGGCAGTTGAGCTCCTGTAGCTGAAAGGATGTGTGTCGGTGAGCTTAGACAAGCATGCCTTGGCCACGCCCAGAAACATAAGGGTAGATACTACAAGGACCAGGGCTGGTGAAATAATTTGTTATGGTTGACAATAGTCAGTGTTTAACTTCCGACTCACAGGGCCTGAAGAATCTGAGCTTACAAGGGTAGGAAACGTAGCAACACAGTTTTGCTACATTTCCACTTATGACATTTTGGTTTGTTAACGTATTACAGCACTGGCAACTTTATTAGAAATAATATTTATCTGCCAAACATTTATTGGGAAAAGCACTGTATTTTTCGAATGAAAAGGTTCAGTCAGCCGAAGCCGGTTTGGCTCAGTGGATAGAGTGTCGGCCTGCGGACTGAAAGATCCTGGGTTCGATTCCGGTCAAGGGCATGTACCTTGGTTGTGGGCACATCCCCAGTAGGGGGTGAGCCAGAGGCAGCTGATTGATGATTCTCTCTCTTCGATATTTCTAGCTCTCTATCCCTCTCTCTTCCTCTCTGTAAAAAATCAATAAAACATATTTTAAAAATTTTTAAAAGTTCAGTCAACTAGATAGAATCTCTCCTTTCTCTTTCGATCTTTTTAAGCTGAATGTGCCTATCTCCTTGTTTGCCTCTAACCATGTCACCATTTGATGAAGGCTGGTGACTAGCAGCTCTTAGAAATGTTCACAAACCCACACCCGAGGTGGTGCAGGTTTCAGACAATCGGGGGTGTCCTCGCAATTTCCAGTGCAATGTTTTCCCATCTGTTAGACCCTCTCAGCCACATCCAGCTGCTTCTGACACCTGCCATGTTTATTTAGAACCTGTTTTTACCAGACTATTTCAGCACAAGAAAAATACCAGAT
This sequence comes from Vespertilio murinus, assembly GCA_963924515.1. Taxonomy (NCBI): domain Eukaryota; kingdom Metazoa; phylum Chordata; class Mammalia; order Chiroptera; family Vespertilionidae; genus Vespertilio; species Vespertilio murinus. Next base: position 62,938,388 of record OZ004704.1, on the reverse strand, counting down.
CCGGTTTCTACGGATTTTTCAGAGATGGCAATACACAGTACAAGAGAAATAAAGGGGAGGGAGAGAGGGAAAGAGGGAGAGAGAGAGAGAGGGAGAGAGGGAGAAAGGGAGAGAGAGAGAGAGAGAGAGAGGCTGCTGGCATACAAAGCATCCAGGTCAATTTTCAGACTGCTGCGTACACCAGGTTTTCTGGCAGCAACAAGGTACAAAAATTCTCTCATTATTTTTCACTTTGTTTTCCACCTTCCTTCTTCATAGGACAGCTCCATGAAATTTAAAGGAACTCCTATTTTTGTGTGCAAGCCAATGTTTGTAATTAAATAACACACTCTGTACCTTGTCCGATAGTGAGAAGTTAACATATGCTGCGTATGCCCGGAGAGCATCATTATTCATGCACACATGCACACGTGCACACACCCAGGTTTCTCCTCCTCAAAGACAGCAAATAGCTTGCTACTCTCTATCCATATGCTGTGCGTGGTGAGTTTGCTGATATCTTACATGTTTGTTTCCACTCAACTCTCTTGTCATCTTTCAACTATAAAGGGATGATTAATCATGGGAGATTACAATATAAAAGTCTCTTTAATTTTGGTGAGAAAGGCAGCTGTGGAAACAGGAATCAGATGGAAAGAAACATCGTCCATTTAATTTTTTATTGGGAGGAAAAAAAACAAACACGGCTGTATGACCAAGCAGAGTTTAGGTTTGCATGAGCTGAGTGCAAGTGTCCATCCCTTGTCCATCCCAACAGAAACGCATCTGTTCACAAAGTGATTCAAACCCAAAGAAGTCCAAGGGCTTCCGTGGCATAAACACAGCTCCGGCAGCGGAGCTCTTGGATCTGGGACTCAGCCAAACCTCGGAGATTGCTGGCAGAAACCCTGCTCAGTATCTCCCCCCCAGACGGGAGGGAGAGGTGGTAAACAAACCCATCAATCACTGGCAACTGGGAAGGGTTGGGAGCCATAAGTTTCAGGCATCGAAATAGAAAGAAACTGATAAATTGCCCTCCATCCCTCACACAGGTTCTGGAGTACTAGTAGCTGAGGAGTTGCTGAAAGTATGGAAGACAGAATTCTCAGCATAAAGAAGACGAAGGCCTGAACCTATCTGGACAAGGATGTCACTGACAGGATTTGTCATGTGTTTTAATACCATGTATGGCATTTGGTTTTATTTTTGTACTTAAAATTCTTCATAAATTTTTCTAAGACATTTACAATTCTAAGGAGATAGAATTAATATTCTGTTGCTTGAGATACAAGCATCAATTGTTAATTCATTAATTCATTCTTTAAAACAATGTTTGTTAAACAGCTGCTGGTTCCTGATGCCATTTGTATTCTGGGGGAATATTAAAAGATATAAAGGACACAGGCACATAAAAGATACAGTCCCTTCTTTCAAAAGCTTGTCGTCTATATATGTCAACATTTAAATATAGTGCAAGATAATACACAAAACTGAATAAAAAGAGACAAAAGAATTCATAAGTAGGAAGTTCTGCTAGTGGGTTACAAACTAAGTATTAGTGGTTACTAGTTTTATAGTAATGCCTCGGATTTGTTTTTTTCTATGTGAAACCCAGTATGATTTTATTTAATGATTTGGGGGCAGGGGGTTCTTAACTTTTTTAAAGTATACTTTTTATTGATCTCAGAGAGGAAATTGAGAGGGAGAGATAAAAACATCAATGAGAGAGAATCACTGATTGGCTGCCTCTTGCACATGTGCTGACTGGGAATCGAACCATGACCTCCTGGTTCATGGGTCGATGTTCAACCACCAAGGCAAGGCTCTTTAATGACTTTTTTGTTGTTGTTAATCCTCAACCGAAGATATTTTTCCATTGATTTTTAGAAAGAGTGGAAGGGAGAGGGAGAGAAAGAGAAAGAGAGAGAAACACTGATGTGAAAGAGACACATTGATTAATTTTTCCCTGACCAGGTATGTGCCCTTGACTAGAATAGAACCTGGGACCCTTTAGTCCATGGGCTGATGCTCTATCCAAGCCAAACCGGCTAAGGGTTAATGATTTTTAATAATGTTTTTCTAAGTTAACTTCTGATTATTATTGAGTGGTCATGAGTTCACAAGAACATTCCCTGACAAGTACCTGGTGTGGCTAATGTGTTTTGTTTTCCTGCTTAAATGTAAAAATTAGAAAAAGGGACGGGCCCATAAGAACTCAGGAGCCCTGCTCCTGCTACAGGGGAGACCAAGGCACCGCTTGCTAAGCCATAGAACAGTGGTCCTCTACGAGGACCGTACACTGGACTCGCTTATGAAGCTTTTTGAAAAATGAAATGCGAAGCCCTGCTTGGATGGTTCAGGTGTTTGGAGCATTGTCCCACATGCCAAAAGGTTGTAGGTTTGATTCCCAGGCAGGGCACATACCTAGGGTTTGGATTTGATCTCCAATTGGGGCGCATTCAGGAGGCATCAATGTTTCTTTCTCACATCTATGTGTTGTTGTTTTTTTCTCTCTCTCTTCCTCTCTCTCTAAGATCAATAAAAATATATCCATGGGTAAGGATTACAAAAATAAATAAGTAATAAACTGGCTTTCTCTTTTAAAAAATATATTTTTTAATCAGATCCCTAGGATCCACCTCAGACTAATTCATTCAGAATATCTAGAAGTGGGGAAGATTTTTTAAGCTTCTTGGGTGATTTATTTATTAATATCAATTTATTTATTAATATGAAGGTCTGTCCCCCATATAATCTTTAACCTCAACCAATGAAACTTTCTAATGTCTCTTCTGAGGTTTACAGGTTACAAATAATTCACTAGGTAATTAACCACGTCACTTGCTGTATACAGGACTGTGATCCAAAGTCATGTTAAAAATTGAGGAGTTATCAATCTATAATTATTATTTGCTGTCCTTTTTGAAATTATGGTCCATTTCTTCACTATTAAGATACTACAGGTGACCATAAAGCCATGGCCCATGTGTCAGAGTGATCATCTTTTCTTCTCTGCTGTGTGGGATGCACACACAGCTCATCTAAGAGTAGAATAATTGTGCATCCAGTTCAGAGGGTTGTAAGAACAAATCACATCACTGTTATGCCTGGCTGTAAATTGCTACCTGAACCATCAAAACACCTGCCTGATTCTAACCTCAACATAATATTGAGGTCCTGCAGGAGCCTCAGAAACTGAGCCTCGATACTGAGGTCATGGAGCTTGTTCTGACCTTTTCTTGCCTACAGAGACTAAGGATCAAGTAAGGTCAGCAAAAACCACAAACTACTGTATACTGCTCTTCCCAGACTTCTCCGTGTGCTAATAAGAAAACCAATCACTGTGTCTAATGCCCTTTGTGGTCCTTATGCAGCTGCAGTGATTCCCAAGCTGATGGCATACCCAGTTAACTGGAGAACTCACTCAAAGGCACACAAACTCAGGTCTTAAACTCTGAGATTATGGCTTAATGCATTGTGGATGGGACAAAAAAAACTGTATTTTTAATATGGACCTCCAGGAAATTCATGCAGCCAGTCTGGGTAACCTCTCATAGACCCATTATCCAAAACAAACAAACAAACAAACAAACAAAACTAAGACTCTCAATTTATCAACATGATAGCTAGAATATCTTTTAAATGGGTCTAATAATCATATAGGTGTTGTCTCTCTTTAATAACGAGTTTGCTTACCCTCTGGGCTCTCAGTTTTATTTCTTTCTGTATCGCTTTTCACAAAATGACATTGAACGTCTGTCTGCTTATTTTTAAATATTGTGTTCCTTTAATAAAACAAACATTATAAAAAGGCAGAGATTTGTCCATTTTGTTCACTGACCAATCCTCAGAGCTTAGAACAATTCTTATAACATGGGAGCTATTCAGCCAATAATGAGTGAATGAGTAAATATTTAGGAAATGCTCAAAAAAAGTTGATAAATTGGCAAGGAAGAGAACCTACTTCTCACAGCAGGGGCCAGGAAATTCTCTCCAAATTTTTTATTTAAACTGGTTTTTGGGCTTTGGTCAACTTCACAATATACAGAAGAGTTACTAACTCAATTAGCAAGTGCCGTAGAACATAAAAGTTTAAGAAAAATGAATTGAATTTGTAAATCTCAGTTAAGCAAACTTCAATGTCCTGTATACTTGAGTTTATATAATCTGTCTAATTAAATATATATATATATATATATATATATATATATATATATATATATACACATACTAGTGGCCAGTGCACAAAATTTATGCACTGGGGTTGGGGGGAGTGCCCCTTAGCCCAGCCTGCACCCTCTCCAATCTGGGACCTCTCAGGGGATGTCCAACTGCCGGTTTAGGCCTGATTCCTTCTGGTCTGATCACCCCCAACTGCTCCCCCAGCCTGATTGCCCCCAATTGCCTCCCTACCAGCCTGCCCACTCCCAACTATTCCCACCACCAGCCTAATCCCCCCAACTGCCCCCCACTGCCAACCTGCTTGCTCTCAACTGAACCCCCCACAGGCCTGCTTGCCACCAACTGGACCCCCCTGCCAGCCTGCTTACCCCCAACTGTCCTCCCCTTCTGGCCTCCCTCATTAACTTTGTCTTAGAATCTGCTCTCATTATTGGATGTGATGGGCAGAATGGATCTCACCATACTGATGTATTTACACTGGAAATTTTTTCAAGTTCATAAGTTATAACAAGATTTGAATGGGATAAAAATCTTCAGTTGGTCTCATTTTATTAATCTGGCCAGGGATTATTAGTTGCCTGATTGCTTTTGTGAAGAAGTATATTAAGAAGAGTAACAGATTTACCTAGAAAAATAAAGAATGAGTTTTAGATTATCAGCCACTGGTTTGGGGTTGATGACATGAGAAGAGACTCTATTACTTAATGCATGCAGGGCAGAGTTTTAAAAGATTATCAGGATAGACATGTCATCAATAGGGTATGCATGCACTTCAGCCTTTTTGTTTTTCACAGGGGCCCAACCTTCCTTGGATGGTCCTTGGACATCAATAAAGAAAGAAAAATAAATAAATAAATAAATAAATAAATAAATAAATAAATAAGAAAAAGAAAAAGAAAATAAAAGAAAGGAGAAATAAGAATCTTAAATTCTATAATTTAAAAATATTAAATGCCCAAGGTTAAAATAAGTGCTGTGACAATGGCAAATGGGTAAATTTCCCCTCAATTTCTATCATTTACCATCACTCAATACAAAATCCATTCATAAATTAACTTGATGCAGACATTTCACTCAGGTCAATCCTATAAGGTTGCCTTATGCTCACCTACTAACAATGTGGGATAGGCCCCATTTCTTCCTGTCCTGGATACAAATAATATTTGAGCTCAACAAAAGCAGATTACAGCACCCCCCCCCCCAAGCTGGCAAAGCTCCAGAAGACTCTTGTTCAAGGAGATAACTTCAAGAAAACCCCAAATCTAAAGAATTGCAATGGTTAATGTTTCTGTATAGGTTAGCTGCTATTAAAGACACTGTTTTCATGGAACAATGTGACCTGAATTTTGCAAATCAGAATAAAATAGGGGATATCACTATGAATCAAAATTAATAAATAAAAAGGGATGCACAAAGATATAGCAGGATAATGTAAATAATTTTTAAGGCAACATAATCATGATATCAAATAAGCTGGAATCTAAAGCCAAAACATTCATTGGAACAAATAACAGTTTTAAGTTATAGAATTTATAATCCACAAAAAAATATAACAATGTTAAATATTAAAAATAATTCATTCAATAGTGTTGCCTTAATCATTCCACAAATACATATTGGGCACCTGAAATCTGCTAAATGCTATGCAGAGATGTATCAGTGAATAGATTGATTCTCTTATGACAGACACATTTCTCACAATCATAGAAACTTATAGGTAAACATAGAAGGTTATAGTCAAAGAACTATACAATAAAATATGTAAGAATTAAATATACAATATAATATATAAGAAATATAACATATAATAAAGCTGAATAAGAAACTAGAGAAGGGTAGAAGTATATTTAGGATCTGATTATTAAGAAGGGTCTCTCTTAAAGTGTGCTATTTGAGCAAAGAGCTGCATGAAGCTAAAAGCAATCTGGACTTTTGGAAGAAGCACATTCAAGTAGCTATGAGAAGCAATTGTGAAGATCCTAAGGCAGGAACAGGTTTGCAGTGTTCAAAGACCAGTGAGAAGTGGGTGTGGCTAGAGCTGATGGAACCATGCAGAGCAGGAGATGCAGTGGGAGGGTAGTCAGGGATAGGTCAGGAAGGCTTTAGCCACTGCAGGGCATTTGTATTTTATTGAGAAACTACATGCCTGGTGCACGAAATTTGTGCACAGGAGTAGGGGGGTGGTTGTCCTTTAGTCCAGCCTGCACCCTCACCCTCGCCAATCTGGGACCCTTCGAGGGATATCCGACTGCCCATTTAAGCCTGAACCCAGTAGGCCTGGGCACCCCTAACTGCCCTCCCCTGCAGGCTTGATCTCCCCCAACTGCCCTCCTTTGCAGGCCTGGTCTTTCCCAACTACCCTCCCCTGCTGGCCATCTTGTGGTGACCATCTTGTGTCCACATGGGGGCAGCCATCTTCTGTGTTGGATTGATGGTCAATTTGCATATTACTCTTTTATTAGATAGAGGACTGGTGCACAGGTGGGGGCTAGTTGGTTTGCCCTGAAAGGTGTCCCAGATCAGGCTGGGATTCCCTTGGGACATGGAGGGGCCTGTGATGGTTTTCAGGCTGGCCACGCCCTCCCCCCCCCCCCCCCCCCCGCAACCTAAGCTGAGGCCCTGGTATCTGGGATTTATTTATCTTCTACAACTGAAACTTTGTAGCCTTGAGCGAAGGCTAATGCAGGCCAGGGGGTGCAGAAACCTTGGCTTCCTCCATTTCCAGGGGAAACTCAAGCCTCCTGCTCTCTCCAGCTCTATGGCTGCTGCCATTTTTGTTGGAATTTATTTATCTTTTATAATTTAAACATTGTAGCCTTGAGTGGAGGCCTGTGCCTGCCAGGGTGTGTGGAAAGCTTGGCTTCCTCCATTGCCAAAGAAGCCCAAGCCTTCTGCTCACTCCGTGGCTGCAGCTATCCTGGTTGGGTTAATTTGCATACTTGCTCCTGATTGGCTGGTGGGCATGGCTTATGGGTGTAGCAGAGTGATAGTTAATTTGCATACTACTCTTTTGTTAGATAGGATTGGGAGTCCCTGGAAGACCCGTTTTTATTTGTATGAGATCACTCCCACTGCTGTTGTAGAGAACTGACTAAAGAAAGGCACAAGTGAACACAAGGAGGAGTATTTGAGAAGCTTGTAGTAATCAAAAAGAGAGATGATGGTGGCTAGGATAAAGGTGACAGCAGCAAAGTGCCAAGAAATGACTCAATTCTGGTTCTATTTTACAGATAACAGGTTGATGTGGAGTATGAGAAAAAGAGATAACTCAAAGATAACTCCTAGATGTTTGGCTTAATTAGTTGTGACAGTGTCACAGAGATGGGAAAGACTAAGAGAGCACCAGATATCAGAAAAATCTTGTATGTGGAGATGAGAACCAGGTTTGGTCCTAAGTCCTTGGACTCTCCAACATGAGAAAGGGGACAAGAGCTAAAAAGTGGGCTAAAAAAAACAAAAAAACAAAAACAAACAAAACAAAAAAACAGGAGATTAAGGTGTCTCAGAAGCTAAATGACATGTTTCAAAGAAGGAGCAATTTATTGTATGAAAATGCTACTAAGAGTTGAAGATGAGGACTAAAAAATGACGTCTGGATTTGGCAACACAGAGATCAACAATAATTTGGGGTGGGGGAAATAGTTTTAGTAAGCTGGAAGGACAAAGCCAGAGTGGAGTGGGTTCAAAAGAGAATGTAAGGTGAGAACAGGATAAAATGAGTATTTAAAAAAAAAAAGACTTAGAGATAGTGCAGGATTGGGGGGGGGAGTGTTGAAATCTGAGAAAGATGTGTGTTTTTATGGGGGTTTTATGGTATATTTATATTCTGGCTAGAGGCCCAGTGAATAAAATTCATGCGCTGGGGTGTCCCTCAGTCCTGCCTGCACCCTCTCTAATCTGGGAAATCCCTCTCACAATCTGGGACTGCTGGTTCCTAACCACTCACCTGCCTGCCTGCCTGCATGATTGCCCCAACCGCTCTGCCAGCCTGATCACCTCCTAACTAATCCCATGCCAGCCTGATTAACATCTAACTGCTCCCCTGCCGGCCCGATCACCCTCAACTGCCCTCCTCTGCCAGCCTAATCTCACCACCAACTGCTCTTTCTTGCTGACCTGATCACCTAGTGGAATGATTAAGGCAACACATAGCTTTTTATTTCATTTTAATTTCTTCTTTAAACCACATGACATCCAGATTAGAGTAAGAACTACTCCCATGAGCACACATGTATAAAGTATATGCTCTTAACACAAAACTGTCAAGACTGTTTAAGAATTGATGTTTATCTCCTCAAAATGTATTTAATAAGTATGTTGATAGTATGCATTATATGCTATAGGGTAAGCATGTTGCACATATTAACTTGTTTAATTCTTATAACAACACTATAAGGTAAGCACTATTATTATCATCCTTTTTTTTTTAACAGATGAGAAACAGAAAGTTAAATAACCTGTTCAATATAACACATCAGGTCAGTGGTAGTGCTGGGATTCAAATCCAGGCTGGCCCCAGGGTTCCTGCTCTGATCCATTACATTACACTGCCTTGTCCCCTGTCCTCAGAATGCCCTCCATAATGTGAGACTATGTTTAATTTCTCCAGGCAAAGGTGTTGTTTTGAACTTTTGACCCTGTGTTTTCTCAAAGACTCCTTATTAAAAGAATCTATATAAACACAGTGGAGTTTATATCTGCACCACACTTCAATATTACCCATGCTGAGATTCAAAGATATTAAAAAGGACTTGCCAAAATCACACACCTAGCAGGTGTCACTTAGAACTACATACTTGAAGACATGGGTCTCAACTGGCCCTCGTATCAAGTGCCCAGTTGTCCTTCTTTGTATCAAGCAGTGAACGTTCTGACTGTACAAATTAATTTTTTTGTGAACCCACCATCTCCTCCTTAATTGATAGTCATTTCTATTTTACAACCTAACATTTGCTAATTTTCCCCCTCTTTTTCCATACACCACACTAAGTTGAATATATTTTAAAACAAAAATAAACTGTGCTGTTTTCTAAGGATAATAGTCTCAAACAAATGAAATACACAGATTTTAACATTCCAGTAAAGATGATAGTTTCAAATTTCTTTTGCAAGTTTTTGTTGTTGTTGTTGTTTTGTTTTGTGGGTTTTGTTTTTTGGTTTTTTGGGGGGTGTTTGTTTGTTTATTTGTTGTGTGTGTGTATGTGTGTTTTTACCTGAGTAACTATCAGGTGTAAGATAGTGAAGCGTCCATTGTGGAAGGTGACTAACTCCAGGAGTGGTATGACATTAACAGTAGAATTGTGAAAGGATTAGGCATCAGGGGAACAAGAAAAGAAGGAAATGAAACAATCGAGCTAGATAAGCTTTGTAATTCTTTCCTGTATAAACAAGAATCGGTTCTTCTTGGATATGATCATAACTTTCTTGGAACATGAAATGCTTGGTGAAGTTCCCAAGAATATTTGTATATTCTGTTTTCTGAATTATGCCAGTTTGGATGCAAATCATGTTCTTTGATCAGTAATGCTTGTGCTTCTGTGGCCAGACAAAGCTTTAAGATACGGAAGCCCAACAACTGTGAGCAGAGCTCCGCAGCTCTGTTTCTGGATGCACTCCCGTGGTGTATGGACCCACCTTCCTCACAAGACTGGACGTGGTGAGTGCTAAGTTGTTTGTCAAGAACCTTCTGTTTACTTTCTTATGTGGAAGATGGTTGTTTTCCTAAAAAGACTGTTATCATGCCTGTAGGCAAAGCAGGTTAACAGTTTTGTTTTAGATACTCTGTGTGAACCAGTTGTCACCTTTCTGAGTGAATAATGAAATGACCCCTTCCTACACAAATCACCTAGGGATATGCTTGCAGGTTAACATATAAGTAAGGAGGGTTGGACTGGAAAATTATTTGTGGTGTCTTATTAAAATGATGTGAGTTAGCTTATGTAATGACCTGTCCTATATAATAAAGAGATAATATGCAAATTGAGCATCCCTCTAACATACAAGATGGCCGCCCCCATGTGGACACAAGATGATCACCACAAGATGGTCTGCAGAGGAGGGAAGTTGTGGGCAATCAGGCCAGCAGGGGAGGACAGTTGGGGGTGACCAGGCCTGAAAGGGAGGACAGTTGGGGGCAACCAGGCCTATAGGGGGGGCAGTTGAAGGTCACCAGGCCAGTAGGGAGGGCAGTTAGGGATGACTGGGACAACAGGGGAGGGCAGTTGGGGTGACTGGGCCAACATGGGAGGGCAGTTGGGGAGACCAGGCCTGCAGGGGAGGACAATTAGGGGTGATCAGGCCGGCAGGGGAGGATAGTTAGGAGTGACCAGGCCAGCAGAGGAGGGCAGTTAGGGGCAATCAGGCTGGCAGGGGAGCAGTTAGGCATCAATCAGGCTGGTAGGGGAGTGGTTAGAAGATGATCAGGCTGACAGGCAGAAGCAGTTAGGGACAACCAGCAAGGCAGGCAGGCAAGCAGTTGGTAGCCAGCAGTCCTGGATTGTGCAAGGGATGTCTGAGATTAGAAAGGGTACAGGCTGGGCTGAGGGACACATACCCGGTGCACAAATTTTATGCACCGGGCCTCTAGTGTCTTTATAATAAATACTAGAGGCCCAGTGCACAAAATTCATGCACAGGGCGTGTCCCTTCAGCCCAGCCCGCCTCCTTTTCACCTGGGACTCCTCGGGGGATTGGAGCTAAACAAGCAGTTGGACATCCCTCTCACAATCCAAGACCGCTGGCTCCTAACTGCTTACCTTCCTGCTGACCTGATCACCCCTAACTGCCCCCCCTTCAGGCCTCATTACCCCCAACTGTCCCCCTCTGCTGGCCTGGTTGCCCCTAACTTCCCCCCCACTGGGCTCGTCTCCCAGTCTGGTGACGAGGGAGACCCCCCTCTGCTGGCCTGGTCATCCCCAACTACCCCTTTGCCAGCCTGGTTGCCCTCAACTACCCCCTCCCCCTTGCTGGCCTGGTTGCCCCATGTAGCCTACTGTTCAGTCATTTGGTCATCACTCACTAACCTCCCTACAGCCCTGGTTGCCCCACACAGCCTGCTTTCAGTCATCCATCTGGTTGTTTTGGTCATGATAGCCCCTGGATTCTTATATAGTAAGATTGTTTTCTAGAAATATTAAATAAGACCTAATCTTGCTTACAAGGATTAAGAATTTCATGTGCACTTAAGAAATTCAAAGATTAAAGTCTCCTATCATCTATACTAATAAAAGGGCAATATGCTAATTAGACTGGAAAGACCTGATGTCTTCTGAACATCCTTCTAAACAAAGCCATGGTTGCAGGGGCCAAGGCAGAGGTGGTCAGGGGCAATTAGGCAGGTAGAGTGGTTAGGGGAGATCAAGTTGGCAGGGGAGCAGTTAGAAGCATCAGACAGGCAGGCAGAGGCAGTTAGGGGTGATCAGGCAGGCAGGCAGAGGGGTTAAGGCTGATCAGGCAGGCAGACAGAAGTGGTTAGCGGCAATCAGGCAGGCAGGCAGAGGCAGTTAGGAACAATGAGGCAGGTAAGCTATTATGAGTGAGCAGTCCTAGATTGCAAGAGGGATGTCCGAGATTAGAGAGGGTGTAGGCCGGGTTGAGGGATCCCACACTCACCCCCTGGTACACAAATTTCATGCACTGGGCCTCTAGTACTTAAAATAATCAGTCATGACTACCAACTTTTGAGTATTTATGATATGCAAATACATGCTAAGTGTATTCCTTACAGCAACCCTGTAAGGTAGGTACTTTTATCTCTATTTTACACAAGAGAAAATGGGGTTCAGAATGGTTGGCTAAGTAGCCCAAAGTCACAGGAAATGGTGTTGTCTAGACATAAATCTTGGTCTAACATCAAAGTCCATGGTATTACTTACTATACTACAGAGATTCTGCCCCCAGAACAGAGGCCATAGAAACAAGCTATCTCTGCTTTATTGTCTTTCACAGTAAAAATATAAATATGCTCCTCTTAAATTTACTAGTAGAGTTTTATCTTCATAAACACTAATATGATTTCCAAAAATCCAAAGAAATTTAATAGGAAACCTGAATACAGATTAGGATGTGTCTGATCTGCTGCCTCCCATTAAAACAGCCTTGAAGATAAAAGAAAGAGACAAAAACTAACAATAGCAAAAGAAAAGAAAAATGATGTACCAAATTTTCCAGACAATTTCCCCTAAAAGCAGTCATTGAGAATAGATCGAAAAGCAAATTATTAAAATCCATGCCATAGTCATCTGACCCAGAAGCAAAAATTATTCAACACCACCTCCAAAAAAAATGAAAAACAAGTTACCCATTTCCCCTTTGTACACCGAACCCCAGAATATAGTGGTTAGACTCTGCAGAGGGAAAAAATATATACAATCAATTATTTTCAGAAATAAACAGAGTAATGTCCTCTTTTAAATCATCTCCATCGATTCTTCTTTCATTTTCCATTCCATTAGAAGGCAGTGAGAGGAGCATTAAGATAGTTTCCAAGGATGTGTTGTATTTGGGAGGAAAGGGAGAGGAGAGGAAGGCACATAAAAATCAAAACACATACAGGAGCGCTGGAGTGCTGAGGTCAGTGTGCTCTCTCATACATGACACTGTTCAAAGAACGTCAGCGGGCTCCCTAGCACAGCCAGAGCACAAGGTTCCCTTTAGTTCCTCCTCTCACGGTGATGAATGCCAGGCAGGCATTACAAACAGAATAAAATTAAAGTAGTACATTCTGACCTTCAGGCTCAGATTTGAAAGAGGAAAGTTGCTCAAGCCCAAGGGGACACCTAAGGAGACTTGGGGAACTAAATTTGTTGAAAAATGCCACCCTGGATGACTCTCCCCTGTGTTAATCAGCACACCCAGGAAACAAACAGGGGAGCCTAGGAAAACATGGAGAAAGAGACATTTGAAAGGCAGGGAGAGATTTCCCTAAAGATAAAGGGAGGTCATAGCTCAGAAAATTCTTTTCTTCAAAAGCAGATAAGAGTTGTGTCCTCACCAAGATTTCAGAGCCTCTATAAAACGGGAACAACACCTGTACACACAAAAAGGCTGAAATAAAGGCAGGGATACAAAGGCTATTGGCTGAAATGAGAAAAGAATGCAATAGCAAGAGGGAAAATCTACTTGAAATCCCAGTAAAGAGCAGAGAATTAAGAAACTTATGCAGAATAACCACTTTGTGAAACCCAGAGAATATACAAAGAAAACATAAAGGGATAAAACAAGAAACAAACAAAATATGGAGAAGAAAAAGTATAAACACTCTCAGATTTAAAGGTGTCTGTGGAGCAAAAATAAGAATATGCTGAATGAAGAAACTTGAATGAGGATGCTCTGAAACTAAGCGTTATTTTAAGACTATCAAATATGTTGCAGAAATGAAGAAAATATAGCTTTTCAGAGCTTTAAAAAGTTTTTCATCTTCTAGGCTCAATTATCCTTTGTGTGAAAAGCAATATAAAGACAGTCTGATATACATGCTTTCTGTTAACAGATCCCTATTCAAATATGCTTATGTATATTGGGAGAGTTTATGAATGGATATGTAGGTATCAAACAGAACAACCAAGTTGGGGGACTGAGATGACACAGCTGGGTTTTGGGGATAACTGCAACCTTGAATACAGTCAAAACTCTCCCTCCACCCGCATTTCTGATATCTCTTAGAATCTTAGGCTCCGTGCTTCCCACAGAGATCAGAAAACTTGGCTGTCAACAGTCATGAGAAAGAGACTGAGCTCAAGGTCAAGATCCAAAGCGATGGGTATGGACTCAGTTTTAGTCAAGTGCCCAGCCTGGCACCAGGAACTGTCATTAGAAATAGGTTCATGTAGCAGCAGCCAAGCAAGCATGCGTCAGTTTCCAAGAAATGATAATCCCAGTAAAGGTGGTTGGAGGAAGGTATCCAGATCAAATAGTGGCTGTTCTTTCAAGACCGTACCATATCACTATCACTAACAGTGATTCTAGGTGTGAAAGAACAGCCTAGATCAGAATTAGAAAAACCAACTCGTAGGGGGGATGGGAGGGAGAATTTAAGAGAAAATGAAATTGTATTTCAGAAATAAAGACTAAATAATTAGGATTATAAGAATGAATGTACACAGTAATGGATGCCTTGAAAGTAATAGAAGGTAAAAGTGGGAAATTTTTTAAAATTAAAAGATATGAAGAAAGAAAAAGAATTCAAGAGATATGAACAAATATTGATGATAGACCCCCAAACCGCACATGAATAATACAAGCCCATGAAAAAATAGAAACATACAAAAAGGGAACAAAATAAATTTAAAAAAGCTGTAATTTAAACTACATTTTGAAAGTGCATATCATGTACTTGGAAATATCAACCCAAAACAACCAGCCCCAAGACATATTATACAGAGCATTAAAAATAAATTACAGCCCTGGCTGGTTTTGCTTAGTGGCTAGAGCATTGGCCTGCGGACTGAAGGGTCTCAGGTTCTATTCCTGTCAGGGCACATATCTGGGTTTTGGGCTTGATCCCCAGGAAGGAACATGTAGGAAGCAGCTGATCAATGATTCTCTCTAATCATTGATGTTTCTATCTCTCTTTTCCTATCCCTTCCTCTCTGAAATCAATGAAAAATTAAAAATAAATAAATTACAGGGTATTAAAAGTAAATAATTTATTGAGAATCTAGACGAAAAGAACAAGTGACATATAAGCAAAAGAAAAACAGATTTTTTTTAAAAAAAGTGACACTTTATGTCAGAACTATTTGGAATAACATAGCCTATATAATAAAAAGCTAATATGCTAATTAGACTGAACAACAGAACAATCGTCTGGATGAAATTGGGCCTTGGAGAGTCAGCCAAGACAGCTGGGGCTGCAAGGGCAGAGCCCCTTGCATGAATTTTGTGCATTGGGCCTCTAGTTTAAAATAATATTTAAAAAATTCTCAAAATATCACATTATGCAATATCAAATTATGCAATATTGTGGTAGAATTGGTAGTACACTTATGGTGATAAAGATATCAATGATTATGTGTGTGGCTAAAAATTTAAATCTCCATAATATTTTTTTCTTGACATATTTCTTACTAGTATCTGAGAAAGTGCTGATAAGCTAAAGAATAAACAGAACAAATCAACCTAGGTAACAATGACCTCATTAGTCATCTTATACCATGCATTCTTGCATGGAAATGAATTATTCTGTAAAATGTTTGTCAGTAAACTTTATTGGCACTCTCACTTAAGTATGAGGATTTAGTTAGGAGACTTAGCTTGATACACTTGTGCAATTGGGTGAGTATTTTTTACTGTTTACTATTTTAATATTTCATGGTGACATTTCCAGCCTAAGGTTTTACTAGAGTGAAAATACAATTTTCCACTGAAAATAAGAAACAGTACCTGATTTGTGAGTATGTTTTTGTTTTTACCTACAGCCTTTATTGTGAACCAGTAACAGTGGGTCAGAATACAAATCTGCATAATTAACATTTGCTTTGAAGGAGAAAATTGCTATGAATGCATGGACATTTTGCTAAGTATTTCATTTCTACAATATTTAAAGAAGCTTAATGTGATTCTAACCCTAAAATAGGGAGAATGGTCAACACAATAAACATTGTGGTGTTAGTTTTTATAAAATTGAATTCAGTAACCAAACTTTTATTTAACAATAACAAAATTCAAAAATAAATTATTACAGCTTTTTAAAAAAGGAACATAATTTATATTAATAACCACTCACCTAATTTTGAGGGGGGGAATCTAGGAAAACTATAGCATTCTTATTTTCATTCTTGTTTTCATTCCTTACCACTAGATTTCTTTAATAGCCACAGATGTTGGCTATTCACTGAAATAATGAATTAATGTGAAATAATTTGGCCTTGCTTATCAAAATTGGGAATTGTGCAACTGAGAGAAAGCATCTTATCAATTTTCTTAATCTTCCCTCATTTTTCAGGACTGATCTTAACATAAAGTCACTTGGTCAATTTCATTTTAAAATGAGACCTTAAAATGAGTCCTATATATCTGAGAGAGGTGCCAAGAAGGAGTGAATAAAAGCACTTGAGAGTCCTGTGTTCATTCAGGAAAAACACCTCCTGAGGTTATCTGAATCAGAGTCTCTTAGGTTGTATTCCAATGTCCTTGGACATTGGAGACCCCCCTCCTACCCTCTGTTGGAGAATGAAATAGTCATTAGTCATCAATACTAAGCAATTATTTTTAGATTTTTTATTATTCATTTATTTACTTACTTATTTTTTTACTAAGAATTGAATCCACAGCTAGGATTCAAACCGTTCTGGGCATGTACGGAAGACTAATACTAGAGGAAAGCAGCCAGAAATCTGTATCCACAAGTGACTAAGGCACTCCTTAAAGGAAGCAGACTTACCTTAAGAGTAATGTCTGTTGCCAAAACCGGTTTGGCTCAGTAAATAGAGTGTCAGCCTGCGGACTGAAAGGTCCTGGGTTCGATTCGAGTCAAAGGCACGTACCTTGGTTGCGGGCACATCCCCAGTCGGGTGTATGCAAGAGGCAGCTGATCCATGATTCTCATCGATGTTTCTAGCTCTCTATCCCTTTCTCTTCCTCTCTGTAAAAAATCAATAAAATATATTAAATTAAAAAATTTAGTAGTGTCTGCTAACTTCGCCCAATGACAAAGCCAAGAGTCCGCCTCTTAGAATGTAAGATGTATGAGAAAGGTATTTTTGTTTCCTACAACGTTTTCTGCACCTAGAACAATGCCTGGCACAGCAATAAATGCTCAATAAATATTTTTTTTAAAAATATATTTTATTGATTTTACACAGAGAGGAATTGAGAGGAATAGATAGTTAGAAACATCGATGAGAGAGAAACATCGACCAGCTGTCTCTTGCACACTCCCCACTGGGGATGTGCCTGCAACCAAGGTACATGCCCTTGACCAGAATCGAACCCGGGACCTTTCAGTCCGCAGGCCGACACTCTATTCACTGAGCCACACTGGTTTTGGCTCAATAAATATTTTTATTGAATGAACAAATGCACTAGCAAATGAATGAATGGATGTGTCCTCAGTCCAACTTTTCATAAAATCACATTTCAATCAAGGTGCTCTAACTGTGGGGATCTGTAAGTGGAGGGACAGAGGAGTGAAGGATTGTGAGGAGAAACACAGAATTATTTTCATGTAAAAAAAAAAAAAAGCCATAAGAGAATTGGGGAATAAGGCAGGAGAGCAGTGACGCCCTTCTACAGTAGGTCTGGTGGTGTACCACCCAGATTCCCTCCTTCAGGATAGAGGCACTCACTCCCCCAACTTCCAGAATGCTTGCTGATGGCTGACAGACGAATTCTTCCTTGGGAATTGCCCTCAGTTAAAGGAGCCACACCATCCAAGGTTACACTCCCTGCCGGGGCAGCCCATATCCAGTGACCGGTCAAGACCAACGTACACAGCCTGGTTCCTTGCCCAATGCAGGACACAGCTAAATGGCCACTCCAGCTTTCAAGATCCCCACAGGATCTTTGTAGCAACTCAACTGCAGTTCAATGTCTGCCTCTGCTGAGTCCTGTTTCCCTCCTTCTGTCACAAGTGTAGTTGCTGAGAGCACCCCTCAGTTAACCTTACAGCCAAATCTCCATATCAGAATCAGTTTCCAGAGAACCTTAATAGGGTAAAAAGGGCCAGTATTTGTCATCATTAATTCAAACTTTCCCAAAAAAAAAACCCTAAAATTGAATTTTTTCTAATGATAAAACTAGTGCTTGTTCATTTTAGAAAACGTACGCAATAGAGAATATAAACAAAAATGTAAAATTTACTGGCAATTCTATCACCATGTAATCTCTAGAGGCCTGAGGCACAAAATTCGTGCAAGGGCCTGGGCCCTGGCCTCTGCCCACCGCCACTGCGGCCAGGGGCCTCGGCCTCGGCCTCCTCCCGCTGTGCTTTGTTTGGAAGGAAGGACCTCTTGAAGGACATCTGGTGTAATTAGCATATTACCCTTTTATTATTATAGTCGAAGGGCCCAGTACACAAACTCACGCACCTTGAAAGGAACTGTGGGCCGTGACACTGCAGGTCTCAGCCCATCCTCCATGCCCCCTCCCCCCACCCTTCCTGCCAGGGCCCCTGGATCCCTGTCGGCCAGCAGCCCTGCTCCCACCACCGCCACTCCCATGTGCTGATAGCACCTGCCCCACCCACACCCGCTGAGGGCACGGAGTGATTGGGGCTGGCACTGGCAGCCAGCAGGTGAGAGTGATGGCTTTTGCCTTAAGGCCCCTCAGGAGCAGGGGAGGTGCGAAGTCCTCAGGGGCAATGGGGACCAGCAGCCGCTCTTGCACCCTCTGAGGGTGCCCAGTGTTAGGACCAGCGCCAGCAGGTGGAAGCGGGGGCTCCAGCACCGGCTGCAGGTGAGAGCAGAGCCAGTGCCCACAGTGTGTGCAAGCAAGGCCAAAGGCAGCAGTGGGTGCCGGCAGCGGGTACAAGTGGGACTGGAGCTGGTAGCAGGTGTGAGCTCCAGGCAGCAAAAAACTTTGAGTAACCACCAGAGGCTCTCCCGGATGACAGGGACCGGAGCCCAGACCTGGTCTAATGCCCGCCCCCCCACCTGCTCCACCATCCAGCCACAGCTCTGCTGCCTATTGCCACTGACCGCCATGTTCCACGCACACCCCCTGATGGTCAGCGCACGTCATAGCGACTGGTTGTTCAGTTGCATATTAACCTTTTTTATTATAAAGGATTATTAAACTGATGCATAGGCTTCAAGATATATGGATACATAAATACTTCACACATACATATCTTTTTACTGGAATATAAATTGTCTACTATTCAGAATGTTTTATTGCCTATTTTTTCCCATGTAAAAATGTGATTTTTTTTTGTTACTGGTAGCATAATATTCCATTTCGCGGCTCTCATAGAATTTAACACAATCTTCTACTAATACATTTAGATTTCCCAGCTTCTATACTGAAAAATACAGTATTCTAAATTATTTTGAAATAAGTATTCTATTCTGTGTGATCAGATTAATTCATTTGTATTATTTCTTGGAAGAGAAATTATACTTCAAAAAGAAATTTGCCTACTGTCAAATTTCTTTCCAAGATATATGTCTCATTCTAAGCCTCTGTTAAATGTTTATGAAAAAATGGCTCTTTCCCCCATACATTTCTCATTCTTTTTCTTCTTTTCTAACTTAATATGTAAAATGTCACCCATTAACATTTAAATTGACATTTCTATTAAGCATAGAAGATGTGTCTATCAGCAAATGCCACAATAGAACATGCTTTTGATGGCAAAATCACGATTCAGAAAGATTAGATCATGCTGAAACAGTAGGCTGAACAAATAAAATGAAAGTTAACAGAACTCAGAATAAAGTTTTAAGATAATAGTACTTTTCAATGCACCACAGAAGAACAGGATGGAGGAGGTTTTCTTATCAAAACTAAAAGGTCCTTGGATTTAATTCAATAAAAGTTCAGATAGAGCTGACGATGAGGTGAGTATACCAGAAACTTTGAGGGAAACTTGGTTTTCAATAATAGGAGCACAGGTTTCTGGACAAGGATGGTCCCTCAGTGCTCTCAGATGGCTGCCCTAACTCTGCAGTGTTTTGTTCAGTCCAGCATTCTCAAAGGCCCATTGACTAACTCTAATGCCTCCAGAAACCAGGAGAATAATGCGTCTGTCATACAGATCAGATGAAGAAGAGCTGAAGGGATCCGTAATAGTTAACCAAATGAATAAAACTTAAGGTGGCTTAGGACAAGGTGAGAATGGAGTGAGGGCACAGGGATGTGACCTGGCTGTCTTTAAAATTTGAAGAATTGTCACTCAAAAGAGGGATGTGACTGGTTCTAAATCACACTGAAAGGCAGAACTAGAAGCATTGAATAAAGGGCAGGATTTATTTCAATAATAGTCAGAAATGTCTAATGATTAGAGCTGCTCACATGTGGGATAAAACTGACAGGTCAGTTTTCCCTTCCATTCCCACCACTAAGCTCTCTCAACACTCAGTCACTCAGGGACCTTCTAAGCCTCTGCTGTGTTCTTCCTCAGCACAGCAGCTACCCCGCTGTGAGCTGGGTGGAGGACATATGGGACAGGGAGTACGGCCAGCTCTTTGCCTGCATCCTCTGCTCTTGGCACTTTTACTACAAGTAACTTTTTCTCTCAGGCCCTGAGAAGTGCAATTTCTGTTCAGTACTTTTCCTTCCTGTGTCTTTAAAAAGTATCCTGTTTATTAAATTCCCTTCTCAATGATACATATTGTCCGTCATTAACTTAGTGTCTGCTTATGGTCCACCTAAACCAAAATCTCTAGAAATCAAAGAAAAGTTCCAGGTGATTCCATTGAACGCTACTTAACTCGATTGCTTCCTCCAACACCACACCTTTATAAAATGTGCACTAATCAGATACAGCTGATCTCTCCCATACACACTAAGCCAGTGGTCGGCAAACCGCGGCTCTCGAGCCACATGCAGCTCTTTGGCCCCTTGAGTGTGGCTCTTCCACAGAACACCACATGCGGACGCACACATACAGTGCGATTGAAACTTCGAGGCCCATGAGCAGAAGTAGGTTTTCAGCCTGGGAGAGTCTATTTTGAAGAAGTGGTTCTAACGCCGACGAGCCACACTCAAGGGGCCAAAGAGCCACATGTGGCTTGCTAGCCGTGGTTTGCTGACCATTGGACTAAGCAAAGAACTTCTCTGCATGCTACGATCTCATTCACATTTCTTCCAGGACCCTGACTTCTATTTTCAGACTAATTGCCATACATAAAGGTGTGATTCTAACACTTTTCTGTGTTTGGTCCTTTGGACCTTTGTGCTTTTTGAAGTAAACAAATCATGCTTTCTGGGCCAAATTATATCCTGAAATGGACCAGACAACCAGTGAAAAGCAATAACAAAATTTTTTGTCATTAATGGATCTCTTTGTTCCTTTAAGATGTTACTTCTGTTTTTTCTATCACTCAAGAGTAGCTTTAAAAACAGCCTCCAAAATTAGTCAGAGATTTTCAAATATGTTTTGGGTCCTTGGCACCCTAATCAGGGTTCCCTCCTAGGTCTTTCAGGGCCCACACCCCTCAGGTCAAGACAGCAGAGGCCAAGAACACACAGACGTGGAGAAAGTGTACTTGGGCTTTAGCCATGAGAAGAATGAATAAGAGGTTGCTCATCCATGCATTTCATGTAAAGGATGATCATTCCACTCACTGGATGTATGTAAAAGGCCAAACCAAATAATTCCTTTGATGTTGTGTATGTATTGTACATAGTACCTTTCTGGAAACAGATTCACATGAGAAGTGAAACCTACAAAGTGGCTCCGAATACTTCAGTCATCGTATCCAATTGAAGGAGGAAAGAAAAGGACAGAAGGAGCAGCCCCAATCTGCAAACAGATGAGGCTTCAAAGGTTATTCAGCTATCAGAATGTGTGCCCAGGTTCCAAAGAAACAACCTTACAGAATATACAGTGCTTGTGAGGCATAGCCACAAAATGCTTTCTTAACTCCCCAAAAGGTGGTTTTATTGGCATCTGTGTTATTGGAGAAAATTGGGGTTCTTGGGGTAGCTGGAATAAGCATTTCTGGAGGCCTCCACGGGAGGATAAGACATGGTGGGAAGCTTTATTTTTGTGGAACTACTTCCGATCAGTGAAGCTAGAAGCGGAGGCCATGTTCAGAGTTTCTGTCCCATGTTGCAACCGGGTCAGTTCAGCATCAGGCTAGCAGCAGTCCATTACTCCATTGAGTGTGTGTGTTGGGGGGGGAGGGTCACATGGCTGTGGGCCATGTGGGAAAATACTAGCATGGCAGGGCAGGCCCTAAGCAAAAAGAGTCCCAAGAGCACAAGAGGAGCCAAGATCGTAAGAGCACAAGAGCGTGAACAGTCTCTGTTCAAGGAAAGAAGTAACCCAGATTTCTTTGAGTTTTCAGTGGCCACAACCATTCTGGCCAATGTCCTTCGTTCTCAGGTGTGACTGACAGCAAGCACCTTCCCTGTGCACCCCACCTCCCCCCCTTCCCCCCCTGCCAGCTTTACTGAGATCGTGCATCTCTTCTCATCCCTGTCCAGTCCCTTCCCCCAGCTTGAAGTGTACGGTTGGTCAAAAGCTCTTCCTCCAATTTTAATTTGTTTTGTTTTTAATCGGGGATTTCTGAGCCAATTCTCATCACACTGCTGAGGTTCAGAAACAGAAATTACAAACAAGCACAGGATGAACTAGGGAAATGAAGAGTGAGGGAAGAGATTTACAAAGGTGCTCTTGTCCCAGTCATGCGGGCCTCCACCCTTCCGTAATTTGGAGGTAATTTTCAGGCTTGTTAAACTGCCACCATTGTCTTTGCTTCACCTCCTACTGGAAGGCTCCCATTCAGGTGGAAACACTCTTGTCTTTAGGAAGGCCCTACATTCAAACAGGTTCAGGTGAAATATTCAGAGGAAAAGTTTAGAGGAAATAGTGGTTAATTTTTAAAGTCGGTTAGCATTTCTGTCTCACCACCGGTAATGGAGATTTCACCTGCTGCTAACTTACGTTTCTGCTGGCTATAGACGCAGCTTTGTGTAACAGCAAAGGCTTTGAAGGAGACTGATATTTTAAGAGTAATTTACTTGAGAAAACAGCCAAGGGGGTCATAAATATGGATGAGCAAAGTCAGAGATGTCTGAATAATGAGACACCTCTTTTTAAACTTGGGAAAGCAGAAGGCAGAAGAAAAAAAAAAGGATACCATGGCCACCTGATAAGTAACCAGTCCTTAATTAAATAAGCAGGATGAAGTAGAGAGCAATTGAAAAACGGAAAAATACAGAGCATAGAGACTTAGGATGCCCGCTTATGTAATCTACTGAAGTTCCACATGAATGGGAAATCAGACAGCCTTAATGACATTTGACTTAATTTGTTAATGCTTTACCAGAGGGATAGTCTCTGTATGGGTAAAAACCAGCAGACAATAATAAATGGTTGAAATGTCCCCTTTTCTCCCTATTCAGTTAAAAACACATGCTTTTCAGCAATTTCAGAAGAGAAGTTATACAAAGTATCATTTCCTCTGATCAAAATCTGTTATTTTACTAAACAAGTTTTCTGAATAATAATCCTTAACTCTTGGATGTGGGTGGCTTTATGCACTCATTTATTCAACAAATCTTTGCTGAGTGTCTCCCAGGAGATAGGTTTTGGTATAAAAAGCTTCCCTAAGATGAAGACATACTATGCACTCATTATCTAAGTTATAATAGCTTCTCCTCCTTACAGAGGTGAAAAGTGCAGCTCAGAGACCGTTCGCTAACTTCACAAGTTCTCATGCTTATGTTGAATGGAGCCAGATATTAAAAGAGGAGTTGAGGCATATTAAAGATTTAAGAGTTCACTTGAGCAAAAATTGTTTTGAATTGGGCAGCACCAAACCAGAAGTTGGTGAGGAGTGCTCCCCTGCGGAAAGACTTTTACAGAGAAAGAGGCAGAAGCAAACCGAGGAAATGATTAACTGGCTACCGCTTAAAACCGAGCTGGCTGTTAGCCCATGGGTTGTCCTTAGAGTTCAATTTCTTAACCTTGAGCCATTTGCAAGCTCAGACTTTGCTTATGAAGGCTGCCGTGGCATTAGAACCATCTCAGACGAATGGCCTCCTTGTTTAACTTAACTAAAACCCACGTTTGACTCCAAAAAGTCATGGTATTTCCATAATACCTAAGTGCTTCCCAAATGACTGTGGGACTCGGGACCCTGCCCAAAGGAGTTTGTTGTCCTAGTGCTGCTGGCAAGTATGCAGCCACAGCAGACCTCAATTTGGTAGTTTTGAAACTGCAGGCATTGGCCCATTTGGACCTCAGTTTCTTCATCTACAAAATGGAGCTGATAATAACCCTATGGCCGTGTGGTGGGTGTAGATTAACTGAGACACTTGGAGTAGAATTCTTATTTCAGAATTTAGTAACAGCAAGCATTCGGTAAATGTGAGCTGCTATTCTGTTCTGTGGAAGGTGGGGACCCCCACGTGGTTTTATGCAAAATTGCCTATCCCATACCCTTATGTGTGCATAATGGAGGAGGAACTACGTTATTTTTATTTCTTTGTGTAACTTCTCTTCTGAAATTGCTGTGTTTTCTTACGGTTTGATGTTCTTGGTAAAGTTTTCAGAAGCTATAGACTCATGTAGAAAAAAATATATAACTCTTTTAAATTGACTACAGTTTTCTATAAATGGATTATTTTCTCCTCAAGCGTCAACTTCCCCCCAATGGCCGAACACCTAATTCCCTCACTTTGGGGTAGAGCTGTGACAAAGTCATTGATATCTTGGTCACATAAGGTTCTTAACAAATCTTAGTCCTCAGGGTTTCATCCTTCCTCCTGTCCCTTGCTGTGGGCCAGACCCCTGGGTCCCTGAAAATTCTTGTCTCTCAACGTGATCATCTCTGCCATGCATTTGTGCAACTCTACTTGATCAGCTCAAATGCTACGGTAAGCTTTGCATACTTTTCCTCCTGTAGACTTCTGAGTCTGAAAGTCTATCTCAGGGGAAGGGAGCATGGAAGGCTCTCCCGGCTGCCTAAGAAGGCTCAAGAAGAACAGGAGTCCCAAGAGAAATTAACACCTCGGCTACTGTGTCGAGATATGGCCCCACAGACACCAACTCAAATTAAATTAGGTAAAGAGGAAAAATGGAGATTATTTTCAGGATACAGGGATTTTTGTGGATTTCCGTATCAATAAAGCAGGAAAACTGAGCTTCTATGAGCACCAAAATATTCAAGGTTCAATCTCTCTCTCCCTAGAATTTACTTTCTCTTCGAAGCTCGTGGTTTCTCTCTTCTGCCTCTTTCTATAAATCTGCTCTATTCTTTTCTCTCTCTGCCTGCCTCCTTTGTATAGCTCTCTTGCACATAGTGTCAAAACAACTGCCCTACTCCTGACCCTGGGTGACTCTTCAGCTTAAACCTGGTAGCTGGTTTCAGTTGTCACGGAGTTTTAGTACAAAGGTCTCATCAAAGACGTGAACTGGCCAGCCTCGTCTGTGAGAGCCAGATCCCACAGGCTGCTGACCAGTTTGTGGCTGGATGACCTCTGGGTCAGTTATCCATTTCTAATTCAATGAATTATCACTATGGCAGATGCGCTGAAACACAGCTCTGATATTTTCTAATTATAGAAGAAAAGGTATTCGAGATATTGCAAGCTAAAAGTAAAAAGAAAAATGAATAAGTCTTATTTAAAAAAATACAAAAATCTGTTCTTATTCAAAATTGTGGGGGAGCCCAAGCTGGTTTGGCTCAGTGGATAGATAGTCAGCCTGTGGCCTGAAGGATTCCAGGTTCAATTCTAGTCAAGGGCACATGCCCGATTTGCAAACTCATTCCCCAAAAGGGGGCATGCAGGAGGCAACCAATCAATGATTCTCCCTCATTGATTTTTCTATATTTCTCTCCCTCTCCTTTCCTTTCTGAAATCAATAAGAATGTATTTTTTTTAAAAAAAAGATTGTGGGGACACTACCTTAAACTGCCCCGGCAGCAGTTCTGGAAGTTTCCTAGGTCATGAGTGGCAGCTTAGAATCATTTATCCATCTTATTCCATCTGCTTGTTTTCTAATGTTGGACTGTCTACTAAGAGGAGGGTAATATGTATGTAAACATGTTTAATATCTATACATATAAAGAGGTAATATGCTAATTTGTCCATTACGGTGTCCCAGTTATGACCAGTCTGTGGGCGGGAACAGGGGTGGGGACTTCCGCCCTTAGTGCTAACGTCACGCTGCATGCGTGTGTCCCTGCCCAGTGCTGAGGTGAAGCTGCCTGCCTGCATCCTTGGCTAGGGATGAGGTACTGCCTGCATGTTCCCATTCAGCCTGATGTGACACTGTGTGGGGTGGAGGGGCTGGGCTTGACAGGGGACCTCAGGCCACACCCCCCGCCCCAACACTGGGCCAGGAGACCCCAACCCTGCAGGGCTTGATGGGAGACCTCAGGCTGCAACCCCCACCCAGCAGGTCTTGATGAGGGACCTCAGGATGTGCCCCCCGCTCTGGCACCAGGCCAGGAGACCTCAGACCACACCCCACACCCCAGCGCAGGGTCAGGTGACCTCAGGCTGTGCCCCCTGACCCCTGGAGCTTGACAAGGGACCTGAGACTGTGCCAATCACCTGGTGCTGGGCTGGGGGACCTGAGGCTATGCCCCCCAACTAGAGAGGCTTGACAGGGGTGCAGGCAGCCAGGTCTGGGTCTCACCCAATGGGGGTGGGGCCGGTTGGGTCTGGGTCTCCTGCATTTTCTAAATGCATTCAGGTGGTGGGTGGGGACTCGATTCTAGGTCCCATGGTGCGCCCCATACTCTGACAGGAGGGAGATTTTATATACATTTTACTAATTTTATTTCATCTCTGACACTACTATTATAGAGAAAGGGCAAATAGCAATATTAAAATATTTCTTCTAATTCATTCCCTTTTAACATGCACGAATTTTGTGCACTGGGCCACTAGTTTTATAATAAATCCCTTCTTAGACACTAAAGTTATGGAAATTAAAATTTTTTTGAGTGAGACTAACAATGATATTAGTTGGGTGGTCTGTAAACTGTCACAATTGTCACTGGGGGATAAGAGAGGAAACATCATAGGTTGGGGGAAGCCAAGAGGCTCTTGGGCTGCTATAAAATTTTATGTACTTCATATTGACTCAACCGCAGAGAAAAGATTCCCAAGAATTTAGGTCCTTTGGAAAAGTAGATTTGACAAAGGTTTCTGTTATTCAGGAAGTAACCTAAAAGCAAGGATAATTCATTTATGTCACATGAAAAAAAGAAGTTTCTAGGAAAATTATCTTAGCATTTTTATGACTTCTTAGTAGAGAGCATTTTTGATCAAGTTATTTTTCTGTTTTAAATGTAAAACTGATTGAGAATTGTACTTAATGAAGAACATGCCAGAAATTTCTCTAAAAATTAAATCTTTGACAAGCAATGAGAATATTTGGGAAAGAATGGCAAGAAGATAAAATGATTATTAGATTCTAGTCAATTGTTTTAAGGTAATGAAATTAACAGAACCACAATAGGCAAATGAATTAATTCTCCAAACTGGATTCTTAAAATGCTGAGTAAGCATTTTCTTACGTAGCCACATCTGAGAATCTTCCAGAGTGGCTACACTTAGAACTGTGATGACCAATTGCATCAGGAGGAAGAGGGAGGGGAGGAGAAGCAGTAGGAATAGCAAGCATTGGCTACAAAAATTCAAATCATCTTTAAGCTAATTCCCATAAGTTTATTAAAGTTAGTTTCTATTGGTATGATTTCTAGACTAGTAATTGAAATGCCTAAGGGAAATTGCCAAAATCAGAACAGAAATTTAGTGGGCATAGAAAGAACATTGAAAACTTTAAAATTAAATCCTTCTTTGAGGAGAGGACAAAATAGTGCCTGCTAAGATCTGATTCCAAAGTTGGTCAAATTTATGTTTTGGGGAAGGTGGCTGTTTGAATGAATACATGCCCTATGCCTTAGAAACCGATCCTTTCCTTTTTCATCACTGCATTTTCTATCTATGAAAATAATTTAGAAATGTATTTGCAGGATGGCCACAGTCTGCCATCTGTATGTAATCTCTACATGTTGATAATATACATTGACACAATAAAGCCTTAAACAGGACAAGAACTCTTTTATCTGTTAGAAAGCATACTACTGCATAAGAAGCTGTACAATCTGAAATATGGTGAAACCTAATGAGGTTTGAAGTCCTTGTATGAATACTAAATCTTTAATGTGTGTGCCTATGCTTTCATGGAAGAATAATTTAATGAAATGTCCTTTTGCCCCAAAAGAGTTACTGATAATTGTCTGAGAAGATTAAATGTAAATGTGTATTACATTTAGATACGCCATGAGAAGTGGTGGTTGTAAATGTGGCCATGTGATTCCTTTTCTACCAAGAGGTTTCTGACAGGTAACTGGGAGGTAAACAGGAAAAGTTTGGGGGGTTGTCTCTCTTTTTTTTTTTCTTTTCTTTTTTTTTCTTTTTTCTGTTTTATTAATGAGAAAATCAATAATTATTGGTTCTCAACACCTCCTTAATGTAAAAAAAATGTATACACACACGCACATACACACACACACACACACACACACACACACACACACACATACCAGTGTCCCGGTGTACAAAATTCATGCACAGGGGTGGGGGTGATGTTCCTCAACCCAGCCTGAACCATCTTCAATCTGGGACCCCTTGAAGTATGTTCTACTGCCTGTTTACAGGGATCAGGCCTAAACCAGCAGTCAGACATCCCTCTCACAATTCGGGACTGCTGGCTCCAGCTGCTCATCTGCCTGCCTGCCTGCCTGATTGCCCCTAACCACTCTGCCTGCTGTCCTGCTGGCCCCCAACTGTCCCCCCACTGCCAGGCTGCTTGCCCCGAAATGCCTCCCCTACTGGCCTGCTCACTCCAAACCCCCCCCTGGCCCCGCTGTCCTGATCATCTCCAACTGACCCCCACTGATGGCCTGCTCACCCTCAACTGGCCCCCCTGCTGGTCTGCTTACCCCCAATGGTCCCTGGCATCCCATCCTGGTCTGATCACCCCCCAGCAACCCAAGGTCCTAGCCCCTCCTTTTTGTCTTTGTCTTTTTCTTTTTTTTCAGTGCTTCCTTGAATGGAGGCCAGGGCCAGCTGGAAGCAAGTATCTAGGATTTATTTAGGATGTATTCTATAATTGAAATTTTGTATCTTTAACCAAAGGCCAGGGCCAGCCAGAAAGCTTGGCTTCCTCCATAACCTTGGGAAAACCCAAGCCTCCTGCTTGCTTCAGCTCTGTGGCTGGCCACCATCTTGGTTGGGTTAATTTGCATACTCCCTCCTGATTGGCTGGTGGGCATGGCTTGGTGTAGTGTAGTGATGGTTAATTTGCATGTTTCTCTTTTATTAGTGTAGATACACACACACACACACACACACACACACACACACACACACTAGAGGTCCAGTGCACAACATTTGTGCACTTGAGGGGGGGGTCTCCTCAGCCTGGCCTGTGCCCTCTTGCAGTCCAGGACTTCTTGGGGGATGTCTGCCTGCCAGGTTAGCAGGCCTAACCCAGCAGTTGGACATTCTCAAACGGTCCTTAGCGCTGCCTCAGAGACAGGAGAAGCTCCCACCACCGCTACACTCACCAGCTGTGAGCTCAGCTTCTGGCTGAGTGGTGTACACTGACCTATGGGAGCACATTGACCACCAGAGGGCAGCTCCTGCATTGAGTGTCTGCCTCCTGGTGGTCAGTGAACATCATAGCAACCAGTCATTCCGTCGATTTACATATTAGGGTTTTATTATATGGGATATTTAGTAGAAGAGGCATTCAAAGCACACAGGACTAAATAAGGCCATAAGACTAAGTCAAAGGAAATGCCAAGGTTGACCATAAGTAGCACTAATTGAAAAAGTCTTCTAAACTAATGACACCTGGCATGCATTCCCAGAGGACAGGCTAGGAGACAAGTAGAACTCCAAGGACTAGGAATCAAGTCTGACTGCGGCCTAGATGAGTGCTTTTCCCACTGGTCCCTGAGCCAGGAGCATTAGCATTACCTGGAATTTTGTTCAAAATTGGAATTCCCCAGGATCCACCCTAATCTTCTGACTCAGAAACCCTGAGGAAAGAGCCAAGCAAACTGTGTTTTAATAAAACTTCTAGATAATTCTGAGGCATGTTTGAGAACTGCTACTCTAGGTGAATTCCAAAGACAGAAGTGGGGAGAGGAAATATCACATTTTCTATGCCTTTACCCACTTTCAGTGAGTGTTCATTTGGATATTTGGGATTAATTTAAATGTCCTAATGCAGGCAAAAAGGAGTTCAACTCTTCCTCTTTGGAAAACTAAATGTGGGCTATTCATCAACCAATTATTGAAAGCCCTTACACTTCAAAAAAAGAAGTAATGTCTTATATTAAAATACATATTATAAAATTGTATGTATAATTGTTTGATTAACTAGTTTGCTGAATGAGTAGAACTGGCTGAAAACTCCAATAAATCTATTCCTTATCACAAATACCCCTGCAAACCCTCTTGTTTTTCTCCTGGTCCCAGATAAAACCATGGGCTAAAAAGATGATAGCTTTTTTAGTTGCTTCTAGATGTAGGAGCAGTCCATTTAATGTAATGTGCTAACTTCTCCTCATTAGCAGGGAAGGGAGTGGAAAACTGGTCAACCTTCTCTATTTCCATGATTCGAGGTCTCCTCCCAGCTCCCCTGCCACAATTCCTACCTCCTTCACCACTATGCAACCTCTACCCCAGTAACCCTACCTCATTGGCTCAGGGTGGCAAGACAGTGAGGAAAAACAGAAATAAAAGTCTTGTTTCAGTAGCTTTAGTATGATCTAATGCTGATGTTTTCTGGTAGATAATCAGGGCTGAACTCCACACTACACAATTTCCTTATGGATGATATACCCTCTAGCTAACCTTTTTCTACCCTCCACTCCCCACCTCCTGCCCCTGGAGGTGCACCCACAATTTCCTACTGCTTTGATCTCCTCTAACAGGCTTTCCTCTGGGGAAGGACCCTTCATTTAGCTTCCACCTCACTGCCTTCGGTGGCATCGTGCCCAGCAGGAGTTTTCATTAGTGCTCCACCACTGACCATTATCCTCATGCTGTCCCCATGAGCCGGTCCTGCCTTACCCTTTTGCCTTTGTCTTTCATCATTATATTGCACCCACCAGTCTCTTGTGTGCCCCCAAGTTCCAAGAGGCGCATAGCTAGCCTGGATTCAGCCCCCTCAAGAGCCTTCTCACCAGACTTGGGGTGATAAGGAAGTACTCTTCCACCCACGCCCTGAAGAGAAGGAACAGCAAACGCCACAGCCCGGTCAACAACTTTCTACAAAGACACTTCCTCACTCCCTTTCTACAGCCTCAACTCATTTCTGTGCTTCAGAAAGGTGTTGGGTTAAGGTATGGCACTTGGGGGTTTTTTTTGCCTTTTTTTTCTTTTTGTGAATTCTACATGGATAATGTTTAATTATTCTTCTAATAAAAAGGGTTGAAGTCCCTTAGACCAGTGTATGTCCCTCGTTCATTGTAAACTCCAGGATAGTATTTCAATTCGTGAGCCCTGTTTGTAAAATGGGGGGAAATAACTTATATCCATTTCAACTTAAGATAGTAAATAAACAAGAAGATATTGTTAAAAAAAAAGTGAAAATTATTGCACATGCCTTTTATATACATAAGAAAAGATAATTTTACAAGCAAAAGAAAGAACAATGCATCAACAATAAATCTAGGCATCTCACTGCGTACAGCTTTTCTGCACATATATGGACATGAGACGTTTTCTAGACAAATTATTGCTGTTTAGAGGAAAACAAGGGTAAAGTTGGCACAAATGGAACAGTTTGTGTCAGGTTAACTTGACACACAAAGGCTTGGGAATGTGTGACTCAGTATATCAAGTTTTCAAACTGAACTTTGGAACAACAGGACCCAAATCACCTTGCATATGCCAAATTCAGACTTTTTATACCAGCTGATGAGCAATTGTCAACTTTCCTGGGAAAGCTGCCCGCCTCCACTAGTTTCATTATGTAGTGCTGAATCTTTGTGTTGCATCAGTGTTTACTTGGGTAAATATTTCTAGATTTAATATGTGTTTCACTGAGTATTATCTATAAATCACTGCAGGGGGGAAGAACAGATTTTTCAAAAACATGTTTTATTTTTCAGTGTGTTCTTTTGTTTTTTTATCCTCACCTGAGGAGTGAGAATACTTCTTCAATTGATTTTTAGAGAGAGAAGAGAGGTGGGAGGGGAGAGAGAGGCAGAGAAAGATAGTGAGGAGGGAGAGAGAAAGAGAGAGAGAGAGAGAGAGAGAGAGAGAGAGAGAGAGAGAGAGAGAGACAGCAACATGACAGAGACACACCGATTAGTTGCCTCTTGTTTGTGCCCCGACCTAGAAACTCAAGACCCTTCAGTCCTTGGACCGATGCTATAACCACTGGGGACCCTGGCCAGGGCTACATGCTTTGTTGCCTTGCACAATCCCATCCAATCTCGTTTAAGCAAAAAGGAACGGTTCAATGCAAGGGCGCTCAAAATCAGGAAGTTGGTCCTGGCCTCAGCAGGGACTGAAACCAGGGAACTTATCAGGATCCCAGTCACTCAGCAAATATGTATTGAACACTGTGACAGGCATTGAGAAATTTCAGTGAGCAAGGCAGATAAGATCCGTGTCCTCATTAAGCCTACATTCTTGTGAGAAAGACAATGTGAAAGAACAAAATTGGAGCCATTGTGACTCAGGCCACGAAAGAAATAAAGAGCCGTAAGATGTAAGATAACTGGGTAATGCTTGTAGATTGAACGATCAGAGAAGGCATCTCTGAGGAGGAGAGGTTAGAGATTAGATGAAAAGAGTGAGAAGAGAATGAGTCAGATGTGCAAGAGCTTGGGAGAAGGCAGATCATGGTACAGGGAATAAAAATGCCAGTGACTGGACCAAGTAAGAGCTTGGCTTGCTCCAAGCACAGAAATGCCAGAGGGAAAGGGGAGGAAGTGTGAGATGAGGTGAGGGAGATGGGCAAGAGCCAGACCATGCAAGGACTTATGTATGAACCAAGGTGAGAAGACTGGGTTTAAGTCCAGGGGTAGTGGGAAACCCCTGAGAGTTTTCAGTAAGGGACTGGCAAGGCTTTTAAACAAACAGAGATAAATTTTGCTGCAATATGGGAATGTGCTTTAGCAGAACATGAGTAGATATAAGGAAACCAACAAGGAAGCTTTAGCAGTAGTGTAGGTAAGAGATGATGATAGGCCCTAACTGGTTTGGCTCAATGGATAGAGGCGTCGGCCAGCGAACTGAAAGGTTCCAGGTTCTATTCCAGTCATGGGCATGTACCTTGGTTGTGGGCACATCCCCAGTAGGGGGTGTGCAAGAGGCAGGTGATCAATGTTTCTTACTCTCTATCCCTCTCCCTTCCTCCCTATAAAAAAAAATCAACAAAATATATATTTTTAAAAAGAGAGAGATGATGGTAGTATGTTAGTTGGCAATGAAGACATTGATCAGATTTGTGTTATCTATTGAAGGAAGAACCAACGGGACTTGGTATGAGTTGAATAGGAGTGATTAGGTAAAAGGGAGAGTTGAGGATAACTCTGACGTTTGGAGCTGAAACAGCTGCTAGGTGAGTAGTGGCATTTTCTGAGTTGGGAAAGACAATAAAGGGAGGGCAGTTAGGGACAGGGTGACTAAGAGCACTGATCTGGATCAGTGACAACCAGGTGAGAAATCCAGATCATGGGAGAAGACTTGTCTGGAAAACAAGTTTGGGGACCTTTAAAATATAGATGGCATTTAAAGAAATGTGCATAATCACTTAGAGCAGTGTTTCCCAAAGTGTGGTATGCATACCCCCAGGGGTACGGGAAGAGTTTGGTGGGGGTATGCACTGCACCGTGCTTAGCTGCGCCTAATTCTACGTTCTCATGAGTCAAGTCAAGACAGTCTTGTGAGGCATGAGATGGTCCGGTGTGCAAATAAATGTTATTTATAATATAACTTTTTATTTGTATTTTATTATGAATAATTTTATTTTTCCATTTATTATTATTTTGTGTATGTACAAAAAAAGAAAAAATAAATATATTTTGATTGTTATTAAAATACATCCTTTTTTTTGATGAGGGGTACTCAGGGTTACGAAAATTATAGAAGGGGTACACATATGTCAAAAATTTGGGAAACACTGACTTAGAGAAACAGTTTAGCGGAGAAAGAGAAGAGAAGCCAGACCTGAGGCCTGAGGAAATCCAGCATGAGTCAGAGAAAGGAGGGGTGGCCAGCAAAGGAGCCTGAGAAAGAATAGTCAGGGAAGTAGGAGGAAAGTCCGGAGAGGGTAGGACAGCCAAGATAGGTGAAGGGGGCTGAATGTCGTCATCGATTTAGCTAAATGTTGTCATTGCGACCTTAACACAGCATTTTTTCTCTCTCTCTCCATTCCCACAGAGTCTCTTCTTTCTGATTTTTTCTTTGTGCATCTGCTTTATTTTTACTAACGCTTAAATAGTGCTCATGATGGGCTCTGGGCATTATCCTAAGTGTTCCTGTGCATGAACTCACTCTCTACCCTCAAGACAAATCTCATTTTACAAATGAGAAAGTGAGGCCCAGAAACTTCAAGTAACTTGCCCAAGTTCACTCAACCAACTTGTGAGAGTGCTGGGATTTCGGGCCAAGGTAATCCAGTGCCAGCACTGCTATGAAGCGCCCGAGACTAATCATTTTGACTGCTCTAGACTTCTCCTGGTTGAAAGGGAAGATTTACCCAGGAAAACTCCAGTTTGGAAATAGAGATTTACACGTGATGGAATGTTGGAGCAAACTAAGAACAAGAGCAAAGAACAGTCGGTCAAGCTTCCTGGGATCTGGGATGGGTAAACAATAAGAAACAGAGGCTACTCTGTCAACTCGTGGGGACTATTGTGACACCTGCTTCAAGTTCTTCTCCTAGCAGCCTGGCTTCACATGCACCTTGCATGTGGCCATGAGGACCACACCATGCTCATATTTACCTGATATGCTGAACACCAACCTCCTAATCACATGTTCCGATTGGCTAGCTCATCTCCTTGAGCCAGGCTAGACCTATAGTAGGTCCCTGGCCAGTCTACACAAAGACCTTACTGGACAAGGTGCCCATTCCTCCTCCAATTAGACTTGACCTTTGGGACAGTATGATATGCCATACATTTGATCAAAAATCACAGAATTTATACAAAGTAAATTTCCCCAGAAAACTGAATGAGTGAGCAGATATATCATGTATATACACTGAGTGGCCAGATTAGTATGAGCTCTGAATGCATAATAATAATGACCACTCAGTGTGTATCCTATATAATAAAAGGCTAATATGCAAATTATCCCCTCGACCAGGAGTTTGACCAGCAGGCAGGCCAGCCAACCGCCCATGTCCCCTTTCCCTGGCCAGGCTGGCTAGACCCCACCCATGTATGAATTCATGCACCATGCCTCAAATATATATATATAGAGAGAGAGAGAGAGTGGCCAGATTATTATGCATTCAGAGCTGATACTAATCTGGCCATTCAGTGTGTGTGTGTGTGTGTGTGTGTGTGTGTATGTGTGTGTATACACTAATTATTATTTGCTTCTTTGATGATTATGTTGCTTGATTATAGGAATTTAGCTCAACTTTCTACATTTTTTTTCTTTAGATAGTCATTTTTCGCTCATTAATTTTGATTGGGAAGTATCTGCTCAACTGTAGGATTCCACTTACAGTTGAAATATGTCCATTGCCATTTCCTTCCCTCAAACAATTTTGTCATCTTCCAAAACCTCTAAATACTGGCCTCAAAACATGTTGCTTACTTAGAGAAATGAAACCCATTAGACTTGAGATTTTCCATGGAGATCCACACCGCCACCTTGCAAGTATGTGGCAGACACGGGGGCTCTCTTAAGCCCTGGTTCTTTGTTACTTTAATGAAATAGCCCTTTGAAGCAAATCAAATGTGATTTTTCAGTGGTAGGATGATAAAACTCCTAAAATAGAAAAAATATGAGAAACCAACACCTAAAATGGACTTCTTTGTGTATGAACCATCTGTTTTATTTTCACTTTGGGGCAAGAAGCTGATGGAGATCACTAGTCAGGTCTTGTGTGCTCTCTCTCATCAGCCCCTCCCCTCGCGGACCTGGCCAGCAGCACCTGAGGAAGCAGCTGCTCCCTCAGGGAAGGGTGCCAGTGCTTCTGTGAACCTGGCCTGGGACACAGCCGTCCCTGCTGGACCACACAGGAAGCAAATAGTTGGAGGCCGAGATTCACCTTCTGTCTTTCACTGCATCCCTTTGCACACCACGCACTTCCTGGTGCTAGTCCCACAAACCTCCCATCTAATGGGGAAAGCAAAGTTCATTGTCTATGAAGCCTGCTTAACTAAAGGCACAATAAGAATGATCATAGTGCTTGGTATCTGCATTGTGCTTCCTAGAGCATTTTTTAAAATTACTTTATTGATTAAGGTATCACATATTTGTCCTCATCCCTTCCCCCATTCCCATCCCAAACCCCTCCCCACGTATGTCCCCATCCCCCTGTTGTCCATGGCCACTGGTTAGGCTCATATGCATGCACACAAGTGCTTTGGTTGATCTCTCTCCCTTATCCCCACCTTCCCCTACCTTCCCTCTGAGGTCTGACAGTCTGATTGATGCTGTTTTTATTCATCAGTCTATGTTGTTCATCATTTCCCCTAGATGAGTAAGCTCACGTGATACTAGAAATACACTTATAAGAACCGAAAATGAGACAAGCAATAATGGTTATGCTGAGAGGCAAATGAATCAGTCTACAGTGAGTTTCTTTCTGGGCCAACAATGTTTTGAGTCCCAATTTCTATGTCAAACAGTTCCTTAATGTGTACATGTCAGCAATGGTATTTCAGTTCTGGATGGTGGACAAATGGTGGTAATGCAAGTCTGACCCTCCCTGGTTGGTCCTGAGCAACATGCAGGGATGCACAGCTGCTGACTGCTAGTATGGCAAGGTGTGGTCAGAATCTTCCATCCCTAGAGCAGTTTTACAGGTGTCATTGTTATCATCACAATGAACATCATTTCACCCAGCAGTTGCTCTGTCTCATCCATCCACGATGAGCTATGAGTCATGTATATGAATATTATTATTCCATTTATTTAATGTGGAAATTCACGTTCTAGGGTTTTGTGGCTTTCAAAGTCACAGAATCAGTACATAACAAATTATAACTAGAACCTATCTCTTTGAACTCTTTGTCATTTTTTCATTCATTTCAAACTTCATCTACCACATGCCTCATAAGCTTCTGCTATGTTCCAAGGAGACAGGTGAACACTGTGGACCTGGTTTTGTTTAGGAACTTCCACCTAGTTCATTCATTTTCTTAAGAACTACTTAATGAGTACTTAATGACTATCAGGCCCTTGGAAACAGCGCTGAGGGATAGAAGCTGCAATTCGAGGCAGTACGGAGTGCTGGGTGATGACCTAGCACAGAGCGGAGCTCTCGGCCCAGCTTTGGAGAACTGGGGTCAATTGAGGACTAAGAGACAAGGAGAAGTTATCCACGCCAAGGGGAAGGGTGTCTCTGCTGCTAAAACCCAGCTAGTCAATTAAAGCTCTAATCCCATTTAATGGTAGAATGAGTCCTAAGAAACAATGGCTTTCCTCTTAGGAGACAAACTTATATAGAAAATGGATTTTGGAATTAGGCTCAGCTAGGTCCACATAGCAGCTCTACTCTAAACTTCCTACGTGACTTGAGAGGATTTTCTGAAATTCTCTGATAGTTAGTCTCTTTATTTCTTAAATGGACATAATGATATGTTTCTTAGAAAGAATTAAAAATAAAACAGACACAGCAAATGCCACCTATTATTAATCCTTATAAATTGAACCATTTTTTCCTAAAAATATTTTTTTAAGTTTTACTATTTCCCCTTTTGGTTTATAATAAACTATAATAATGGTAAGACCAGACTTGTAATTCAACCATAAAAATAACCCACACATACAAAAAAAAAAAAAGAATAACATTTTTGTGTGTGTTTGGTAGCCAAATGTTTCCATGTACTGTTATAAGAGTATAAGTTAGAAATTTCACTCTAAGAATTTATAATATACAGCATGGACCATTACCTGTAAGCAAGAATATTCATCAAAGCCTTGTTTTTAATTTAAAGTTTAGAAAACACTTAAATGTCAATCAATAGAGTTAAATATATTATGGTATATCCATATGGAATAGAAGCAAATATGAATTGATATTAAAATGGTAGGTAGATTTATAGTTCTAACATGGGAAAATATTGAGGACATATTAAGGTAGAAAAATGTCTTAGAAGAGTAGCTAAAATTCAATACCTGTTGCAGTAAAAGCAAACCTTTATACACATTGTGAAGAAACATCTAAATACTGAAATGCACGTTCCCCTCTTCTTCCTGGCACCCAGGTAGACCTCATTCCCCAGCCAATGTCATTAAGCTCCTACTTTGTGGCAATAGCATTTAAGGGCTTTATTTGCATATGTAATTTAGTTAACACAGAAGCCTGAGGAGTAGCTACTCTTACTATCTGCATTTTATAGACAAGGAATCTGAGGCACAGAAATGTTCAACAATTCACCCCAGCTCACACAGGGAGTGAATGGTGTGATGAGTCCATAGAGTTCTAGCCAATGAAATGTGAATGGAGGTGAGGTCTCTACTCTCAAGCCTCACTCATAAATGCCTCCCCAATCCTCTCCTCCATGACTGCTTCCAGCTGACCAGAACAAGACCACTATTCCACAAATTTGGAATACATCTCCTAAAGGAGTAGAACCTCTGTTTTCCTAAATCCCTGAGTGACTGTTGGCAGACCAATCATACCATATATGCCAGAAATAATATTCTATAATTTGGAGCTATGAAATATTTGAGGTCTGTGTTATAGATATTGGCCTAACTTAACTAATACATGCGTATATTTTACCATGGACTAAATTTTAACTGTTATGAACTGAATGCATATGTGCCCCCCCCGCCCCCATAAAAAATTCATCTGTTGAAATCCTACCCCTCACTGTAATGGTATTAGGAGGTGGGGCCTTTGGAAGATGATTAGGTCATGAAGGTAGAGTCCTTGTGAATGATGTTAGCATCTTTATAAGAAGAGACATGAGAGCTTGCTCTAGCTCTTCTTTCTGCCAGGTGAGGACACAGTGAGAAGGTGGCCATCTGCAAACCGGGAAGTGGTTCTCACCAGACACTGAATCTCTGGAGCCTTCCTGGCCTCCCGAACTGTGAGAAATAAATGTTAATTGTTGAAGCTACCCAGGCCACGGTAATTTATTAAGCAGCCTAAACAGGCTAGACAGAAAATAAATTATTTTGGGGGGAGCATGGGGAGTCTATTTTGTTTACTGCCATAATTCCAATACCAAGAATAATACCCGTGAATTAGTAG
This sequence comes from Vespertilio murinus, assembly GCA_963924515.1. Lineage (NCBI taxonomy): Eukaryota > Metazoa > Chordata > Mammalia > Chiroptera > Vespertilionidae > Vespertilio > Vespertilio murinus. The sequence continues at coordinate 62,899,183 of OZ004704.1, read as the reverse complement.
GCACTTAATATTTGTTGAATATATCTATGTCCTAATATACAAAAAGCCAGAGCCCATTACAACTTAAACAACCAGATGGACAACCAAACAGCAGGCTAGGGTCCCAGCCGGCATAATGGGAGTGAGTCTGGGTCCCAGCCCAGCACAGTGGGAGTCAGTCCTAGGTCCCCGCTGCCTACAGCATGGCAACGGGAGAGAGCTGTGGGGTCCGACTGCCCTCCGTGCAGCAGCGCAAGGGAACTGTGGGAATGGAGCCATGCTGCCATTGGACTGGGCTCTTGGTCCCTACCCCCAGCCTGCAGACTCTGGGAAACCAGAGCCATGTTAATATGGTACTGGACCCTACCTCAGGGGTCCTAGATTGTGAGTGTGTGCAGGCTGGGCTTAGAGCCCCCACCCTGAGTGCACAAATTTTTGTGCACCAGGCATCTAGTGTGTGTGTGTGTGTGTGTGTGTGTGTGTGTGTGTGTCACATATATATGCTTAAGTGACCAAATAAGTGAATGACCGGTCACTATGACATGCACTGACCACCTTGGGGCAGACACTCAATGCAGGAGCTGCCCCCTGGTGGTCAGTGTGCTCCCACAGCGGGAGCGCCACTCAGCTGACCAGTGGGAGCCAGAAGCCTCTCCCACCTCTGCACTACCAACCAGTGGCAGCGTCAGACCCAGCAGGGCAGGGATGAGTGGGAATGGCAGGGCGTCTGGCCCAGGCTAGGGTTCCTCCCTGGCCACCTGCCACTTCGTGCACTACTACTTTCTTCAGAGGAAGCAGGCAGTCTGACATCCCCCGAGGGGTCCCAGATTTCAAGAGGGCACAGGTCAGGCTGAAGGTCCCCACCGGTGACTATAGTATTTGTAGAGAGATAGATAGAGATAGGGATATAGAGATAGAGGTAGAGATAGAGATAGAGATAGAGATAGAGATAGAGATAGAGATAGGGATAGGGATAGGGATAGGGATAGGGATAGGGATAGGGATAGGGATAGGGATAGGGATAAAGAGAGAGAGATATGAATGACTAGCTCTGATCAGTAGTATGAGGGGCTGGGTGAGACAAGAAACTTCTACTTTTTCTTCACACATCTCAATAGAGTTTAATTTTACAAACCAACATATATTTATTTTATTATAAAATTTTTTAAAGAACACGTTGAGGATGATAGATATATCCCTTGATTTTTAAGGAACATCACTGAGAGCAAAGGCTCTGCTTGGGGTGGCAAGGACAGAGACCTTTCTGGTTGGATTACTGGTCTCATCCGTGACAATCACTTTTGGTCGAATTCCATTTAAGTGGCACAAGTGCCTGTCACTCCAGCGATAGCCCTGGGTAGGTAGACTGGAGAGCATCACCTCCAGTGGAAGTTTCAGCACAGACCTCAGCATCTCTCCTGCAATTCTGCAGGAAGATGTGATCTAAAAGTGAAACCTGTTTGCGCCTATCATGTGAAGCTTAGCATCAAAGCATAGGTTGCCAAGACAGCTGAAATTTTATTTGCTCATTTTTTTAAATGTTCACAGCTCCTTGATACCAAGCTATTTGAAAAATCCAATGTAGTTTTCCACATAGTGCCAAGTATCCTGTTAGATTTGTTTTTTAAGTAGTAGATATTTTGGTAATGTGTAAGCACAACTGATAGTATTATTTTCTCCGTGAAACTAAGAAATGAGTTATTTTCATAACTTTTGTATTTAAACAAGTGATGGGATATATATATAAACCAGAAGATTAATTTTCTGTGACTCACAAACCGTATGACGCTTGAACAGTAGACATCTTAATCCCTGCTTAGCCTTAAATCCCCACTTAGTCTTCTTTGCATCTGTACTGGTAAAGATGTATGATAGTAATTAAGCAGTAAGAAAATCTTTAAAAATTAAAAATTGTTATGAAGATATATTAAGAGCCCTCAGCTTAACTGAAAATTAAAAACACCATGTTACTCCTTTTATATTTTAATAAAAATATCCTAAAATAGATTTTAGACTCCGTAAAGGAGAAGGTCAATACTTACTTGGCTCACCACCGTTATCCAACAGCCAGCACAGTGCCTGGTGCATCAGATTGTATGGGTCAAAGGTCAACCAGAGAAGCCAACTGACTCTCAGTGATACAAAAATAAAGGAATTCATTGTCTGCATCTGATGTGGGGCCTGAAGTTGCAATGGATAAGCTGGAACAGTAGTTGAGGACAGCTGGATGTAAAATCGGGGAGAACAAGGATAAACTGGAGTGGAGCCCACATCTGTCTCTCACTATCTCCAACCTCTAGACCAGTGTTTCCCAGAGCGTGGTACGCATACCCCCAAGGGTACGGGAAGATTTTGGTGGGGGTACGCGTTGCACCGGAGTTTGGTGGGGATATGCACTGCACCGTGCTTAGCTGCGCCTAATTCTACATTCTCATGAGTCAAGTCAAGACAGTCTTGTGAGGCGTGAGATGGTCCAGTGTGCAAATAAATGTTATTTATAATTTTTATTTTTATTTTATTATGAATAATTTTATTTTTCATTTATTATTATTTTGTGTATGTACCAAAAAAAGAAAACATAAATATATTTTGATTGTTATTCAAATACATCCATTTTTTTTGACGAGGGATACTCAGCATTACGAAAATTATAGAAGGGGTACACATATGTCAAAAGTTTGGGAAACACTGCTCTAGACAAATGATCTGCAGAAGCTAATGCCATTGACATAGAGCAACACATGCGCTCACCTTGGGAACAGAGAAGCTGAAGCAGACACTCCAGCAATAGCTGGAGAAATGGCAGGCCCAGGTGCTGGCCACCTGGCCACCCTGGTAAGCCAGCAGATCGATGACAACACTCACGGGCTACCACAGTGACTGGCATCTTGCACCAAATTTCAGAGCATAAAATAAATGTCTGTGCTTCATTTTTGTCTTCCAAATCTCATGCAAATTTCTCTTGTGGACAACCCTAATCCTGAAACAGGTGAATTCTGGAAAATGTAATTCTGGTTCAGAGAAGCTGACATAGTACTAAACCACCACATTGTAATTAATAAAGTCTTATTAAATATAAGAATCTATTGCAACAAACATAGATAATTTAAAGTAAAAATAAATATGTATAATATTCATATGGATAATTGGGGCAAAAACTTAACACAATGAGGTAGTTTTTACCTGGAGACTTAGAGGTTCCCCACTGAGACCAGAACTTTGTCTCCTCTTATCTTCTCAATTAGAACAAAGAGCCATTAAAAAGGAATTAGTTTGCAAAGGTGGTCGGATGACAGGATGAAGACATTGGAAGATTTGATACCTTTCAAAATGCCTCAAAACTAGAAGTAGGGGCAAAGAACCAATGGGGTTTCCCAAGTACCATTTTAGCAGGGGAGTCAGGATAGAGAGACCTGGGTGTCAAGACCCTGATGTAAAAACTCTATCATGTCCCAAGCTTTATAATCTCCCTTATATAGTTTTTTGTTTCTTTCTATTTTTCTGTAGTAACTAGCAGTATGTTCCTCACAATGAAAAGCAATGGAATTGGCTTTATTTGAGGTGTGAGAGGAAAATAAGGTTGGGAGCAATCAATTAATCAACCAATTAACCAACTTTTAATTCCATCTAGTATTTTTTATTATGACTAGTCATCACATCTTTATTTTTAGATTAACATACCGTTTGTGGAAATTTTCTTACCCCTTTATGTCTTAGCATAACTTTTCATTCCATGATGGGTAGTCAACCAATAAATGCAGTTAGTAGGAAACACAAAATAAATATACTGCTTTTGCCCGTCAAAGTAGATCATTATCATAAATAAAATTCTGTACTTCCTCTAGACACTTATCATATTTTGACAATTAATTTTTATTAAAAGATATTTTAACTTCTTACATATATAAAAATGGTATCAGACTAAAAAGTTAAATATCCAATATATTAAACAAACTTTGAACCCCCACCATGTGCAGGCAGGAGTGAGATGTTGCCATATCATTTCATCCTCACAATAGCCCTGTGAGTTAGCTACTTCTGTTTCCAATTTTTAGGTGAGAAAATCGATAGGCTGCCAATGATATTACCAAGAACACTTAACAAGTGGGCAAATCAGAATGCATACCTATCTCCATCTAATTTTTAAAAAAGCCTATTTTTTCACTAAACCACATTGCTTTAGTGAAAAAATATTTTCTAAATATTCAACACATTATGTTACAATTATCTATATAAGATACTGTTGTATTAAAATTCAGTATCCATGATTCTCTTCTTTGTGAGAACAATCATAATTTCCAAAGTCAGGATTTCCAAGTTGCTTCTGTAGCATATGTGAATAAACCTTCATTGGTAAACAATTATTTCTCTAATGTCCTTATAGAAAATAAACTTTCCTCCTGTGCATATGAGCTGTGAGCTTCTTTAGAAAATGTTTTTTAAAATGTTTTAAAGACACTGAGGAACCCTCTCAAAACCTGTTGTTAGTCTGTGAAAATGACATTTTCCTTCTTTGTAATTTCCATTTCATGTTGTAGCAAGACAGTCTGGACAACAGGGCTTCAACAGGACTCTGCCTTTTGCTTTGTCCCTGCCAGCAACCAGGTTTGCAGTAATCCCTCAGCAACATGCAGCCTGTGGAGATTTATTCTCCAGTTAAATTGTTCCCAGGGGCAGCTCAGGCACCACCCAGCAGAGCTCTCCATATGCACATTACCACCAACAGCCTTCCACCTTTTAGCTTCTCCAAGCCTGGGAAATATCACAACACCTATCTCAAGCAAAAACAAATTATTAAAAAGGCATTTAATTTTGGAATTCAATTTAAAAATAAGAATGTCCCTTGAAACCTAAAATATACTCATTTTGACAAGCTGAACTTTCTGATGCTCCCCATCTACACTATAAAAGAGAAAGATGCAAATTGACCATACCTTCACGACACCCACCAGCCAATCAGGAGTGAGTATGCAAATTAACCCAACAAAGATGGTGGGTTGATTTGCATAAGTAGGAGCCAAATTTCCTGGAGAGGGGGGAGGAGAATGCTTGTATCATCACCATGGCAATGACACAGGTCTTTGTACCACCCCAGCCTCTCAGGGCCTCTGGGCAGCATGGGAAGATGGGGCCAGAGCAGAAAGAGGCAGCTCTGGAGCAGGAGCAGAAAGGCAGTGCTGGCAGACAGGGAAAGGATGTATGAATCTTCATGCATCAGGCTTCTACCGTAGTTATATAATATTTGGGTAGCCATAGGCCAGGGCCCAAGGCATCTGCAGGTGTTACTGAGATGTCTGTAAGTTTCTTTTGTTCATAAAGACAGTTATGCCTCCCAAGGAGCCTGGGAGGGCAGGAAGCCACTTCGTCATCTGCAAGCTTTGGCCAACAGTGACATGAGCAGTCCCAGCTTACAAAATGGGTTGGACTCCCAAGTAGTAAGTCAAATTCAAATGGATTTTCAGCTAAAAGCCATTATTAATGTCAGTCTTTTTCTCAAATCAGCCCACAAACTTACTGTAAAGTATAAGTAAGAACACTCAATTAGTTTCCATAATAAAATTCAGCCTGTGTCCCAACTTGGACTTAAAACCACATCTTGACCCCAAAGCAGTTAGTTGGTTCATCACATTCTCTACCTTTCCCTCCTGAGAGACAGACTTCCATCTACGGACCCCCCAAGGTGCAGGGGTTACACACCCAGCTTCCTGAGTCTTCCACTTTAAGTCTTCCTCTCTGGTCTTAAAGTTAAGGAACTACAATCACCACACACGCTCCCTTTAGGAGACTGGCAAGAAAGAAAAAAGAAAAAAATAGAGCTCAAAAGAAAGCACCGTTTTCTCCAAGCATGCCTGTCACTAAATTGTTATGTTATTTGGTAACAGATAAATTATAATGCTTTTTTTTTCTTTTAAAGCAAGGGGAATACTCATGACAGCATTTAGGGTAGTAATTATCCCACCTGGGGCACAGAATTGAGCTTCAATAGCTTTGAAGATGTTCTATTCCTTATGTGGGAGATGCATATAGGGACTCATTTTATTAGCATGCATTTGAAGGCGTTCAGAACACACAATGCAAAATTTGCTGCTTCGGCATGTTGCTTATTTTGAGTTAAAGGCATGGCCACTGTAAGGAAGGGCACGCTAACCTTCCTTTTCCTTCCTGAAGTTGGGAGATGAACCCCCCATGTGAAAGATGCCATCGCTACACCAGGAGGAAAGAAGCATTCTTCTGAGACAAGGAGCAGAGCCCAAGAGAAATCGGTGCAAACAGACCTCATTAAAATAACTCTTATCTTCCTTTAGCATCCCCACATGTTTCAGGGGAAGGCTTTTCCACAATTGCCACACTGTCTTCAACCTGGTATATAAGCATGTAGGCCTAACCACTTCTTTAGGCCTTTGTTTTCATGGGGGGATTTCCATGCATGTGTCAATGTTATTAAATAAGATGTGTACGCTTTTTTCCCTGTTGATCTGCCTTATGTCATTCCAGCCAGAAACCCTAAAGGTATAGAGACAGTACATTTTACCTCTCCCCCACATTGCAACCTTTACTTATCGTGATCTATTAGTAAGGAATTGTAAGTATATAAGTATATGTTATCAGCTGCTACATAACAAACCACCCGAACACTTGGTGGCTTGCTCCCGGCTTTGTCATTTTACCCCTCTGGGTTTGCTGCCCCCTGTGATATTGGCTGGAGGCACCCACGAAGCTACATTCAGCAGCTGGAGGGGCTGGGCTGGCAGGTCTAAGAAGGTCTCACTCTTGTCTCTAAGGGGTTTGGTACTGACTCTTGGATGGGGCATTTTCTTCCTCCTTCACTTTTTTTTTCTTTCTTTCTGCCTGGTTTCTGATTATCAGTGGTCTTTCCTCATGAGCTTTCTCCTCGGCAGGATGGCCCAGAGTTCCTTACAGCATGGAAGCTGGGCTCCAACACAGCGAAAGCACAGACTCCCTGGCTGTTAAGGGCCAGGTCCAGAACTGGCAGCGCATCTCATCTGCCACATCCGATTGGTTGAATCTTGTCACAAAGCCGGTCAAGGTTCAGAGGAAGGGAAACAGAATCCACTTCTCAATGGAAAAGGTGACATGCATAGATAAATAGGAGGATTTGTTGACAACTATCTTTGAAGAGTATCAACCACATTAAAACATAGAACATTTTTATGTTCTATGAAACATAGAAAATAAAGGTCTTAGTTCAGAGAAAAAGAAAGATGTGAAAGACAGGTTTCGGTACCATCAAATTGTTTATAATTAGCAAACTAAACACTACCCCCCAAATATATATATAACTGTTTGTAAGGAAAAATGCTTGATTCCAAAACTATTTGCAAAAATGAAAATTAAACAATAGCCAATTCTAATTGATACTAACTTAGGAAAGTAAGTGAAAATTCACCATTCTCCTGCCCTGCAAGAGTTTCTTTATTTTACTGCCCTATTTCTATTAGCAGCCTCTCTCTCTCTCTCTCTCTCTCTCTCTCTCTCTCTCTCTCAGCTCAAGTTCACTAAATGTAGTGGCAACTATTCCTTTCTTCCTCCTATCAATTCTTCCTTCAAACTAATTTTTACATGAAACTTCCTTTTCAGCATGTACCACAATGTAGCCCATATTTGTGTAGCATTAAAACAAATTAACTGTCATTTCCTCCTGTCTCTGCTTTCAGGGTAACTCCCAAGTCCAGTGTACTTGAACAATATCATTCCAAAATGCTTCTTCATCTTTCCATGCTGACATTCAAAAATGTCACTCTTCACTGCCCCTAGTGGGGGCTCAGAGAATGGTTTCATAATAAATAAAGTATTAAAGTATTAAAAAAAAAAAAAAAGATGCCTTTCTTTGGAGGTTCTAACTGCATGATTGCTCTCTAACTATCCCCTTTCTAACTGACTCTCTCCTCCTCCACCCCACCCATACTTAAGGAGGAATAAAAACCACTGGTAGGAGTGTACCACACCCTTTATATGTTAGAGTAGGGAAAATAGAGAACCACTGGACTTATAAAGTTCAAAGTCCTTGTCAGGTATTTGATCTCATATCTAATCTATTTATCTTAATATTTTTACCTCTTCCCTTGACTGAAAACCAATTACAATAGAAATAGGATTAAACAGTTAGGAAACTTTATCCTCACTATGATAAAGCTTAGCACATAGTGGGAGAGAAATACACTAAACAAATAAACTCATGATGTTAAAGCGAAAACCAGGGAGCTAAAGGCGGTGAGAGACTGCAGCCTCCTGACCCCAGAGTTGACAGGAAAGTCTGACATCCTCAATCCATGTGGATTAAGAAACAGAGTTTCCCCATTTGGATGTCATATAATAGCTTCCTTTCTATGGAAACATTATACAGGCAACTGTTTATCCTCTTATCCCTAGGCTCACCTCATGCCAAACAAGGGCATGGGCTAAACAGCAGGCTCAAGATCCAAGACAACATAACAATTTTTGACAGATCCTAAAAACAAATAAGATATATTCTGGTGTATTTTGCTAACCACCCAGAATGTCTAAAACAGGAAAGAAAACAAAATGGAACAAAACGAAAGGAGAGACCATGGGTATGTGTTGCTCATTCGTATTTTGTGGGTTATCCAGCTATTTGTTTTGCCAGCTATTTTTGTTAATAATGAGCAAAACAGAAGAACACAGTTAGTCACAAATAGGAGATACATATTTGGGGTTTCTGGCTGAGGATCAGGAGATGACAAAGAAAGAGCAAGGACGGAGGTCTGTCTAAAAGGAAAGCATTGACTCATACAGGGACATTGACTGTGCACCCTCTTCACTGTCGCTAGGGGGAGACTGTCCCACTCAAGCAGATCAGGTCCTAGAAGGGGAAAGAACATAGGCTTTAGGGCCAGACAAAGCTAGATTTAACTCCATACTTGCTAGCAATATAAGCCTCAATTTCCTCCTCTGTAAAAGAAAGAGTAAAATCTTTCTCGTAAATATTTTGGTGAAAATTAAAAGGTGGGGTGGGGAGAGATTAACCAAAAAAACTTACATGCATATATACACAACCCATGGATACAGACAATAGTGTGGTGAAGGCCTGGTTGCAGGGCAGGAGGTGGGGTAGGGGTTGGGGGGAAGATTAAATAGGGTCAATGGGGAGATTAAAGGGAGTCAATGGGGAAGAAAGGGGAGAGATCTGTAATACTTTAAACAATAAAGATAAATTTAAAAGTAAATGTAAAGGAGAGGATCGAAGATGGCGGTGTAGGTAAACACTCCTAAACGGTTGCTGTGCACAACAAGTTCAAAAACAACTGTAAAACAAATGTCTAGCTTCCAAAAACCAAACAAAAGCTGGCTGAGAGGAAGCCCTACAACTAGACTGAAAGAGAAAGAGGAGAATCCAGGGCACAAGCGCTGAAAAACTGAGGTAGGGGGGCAAGGACGCAATAAGGGCTGGTGGTGGATCTAGGTTGGCCGGAGGGCGGTGCTTTCTTCAACCCAAAGAGAGACAAGCACCCGATCTCTCTGAAATCCAGTTTCTGAGGAGAGGCAAGACCAGCCGTGGGCAAACTACGGCCCACGGGCCAGATCCAGGTCATTCGCCTGTTCTATCCGGCCCGCGGAGCCGAAAGAGCGGAGGGTTTTCTTGCTCTCCCCTCCACTCCTTCATCAGCAGCCCAAGATGAGAGTGCCAGCATGGTCAGGTTGCTTTTGTTCCAGCCATCCAGTCCGGTTTAAGAATCAATTGTGGCCCTTGAGTCAAAGAGTTTGTCCACCTCTGGGCTAGACTGTCTGCCATCGGGTCAGAAAGTGAGACTGGCTTGCTTGCAGAGCTGAGATTGTTTGCTGTGCTGTGGTGCGAGATGCAGGGAGACAAGGGGACACCATCAGAGAGGCAGCAGACTGGCAGCCCTGGCTGTTAGCCATGCCCCAGCCTAGTCACGCCCTAAGACTCCGCCCTGAGACTCTGCCCCTCACAACATATCCAAGCTCCAAGCAGAGGACTTTGCATATGAATGACCCTCTCTGTTGCAGTTTAGCAAAATTGCAACCTGGGGCAAACAGATCCAAGGAGGACAGGACTGTGGTTCACACTGTAGCTTCTGCGACAGCACTGGCCTCAGACAGTAGCTGAACTGCACCTAATTGAGACCCAGAAACCAGAGTTCTGGTGCTCAGTTTCAATCCCTCACCCCTATAAGTGACACATTCGGGAGACAGTCTCAATGATTACCAAAGCCCCACTGAAACAAGGTGTGTCTCCAGTGCAGCAGTTCTTCCTTTATAGACACAGCAGGTCCTCACAGACAATTGTCCTGGAGGTCAATTCCTCCCTGTGTATCAACAGCAATCAAGGCTTAATTATACCAAGACTTTTCACTAAGCCCACAAAGGTATATAGCAAAAGCAACCACCTCAGGTGATTGGGGAAGCTGAGCTATTGACCCCTATAGGTCACCAACCATACAAAGCCACTCCATCAACACAGCGAGGCAGCCAAAATAAGGAGACACAGAAGCATGACACGAATGGGAGAGATGGAGGAGAGTAAACTACTGGATGGCACACAGTTCAGAATCACATTTATAAGATTACTCAAAAATCTTCTAAAAACCTTTGAGAACTTGATGAGACCTCCAAGAAGCTTTGTGAGACCTTCAAGGACCTTAATGAGAATACCAAAAAAATGGAAAAGGACCAGCCAGAAATTAAGCATACAAAGTCTGAAATAAAGTATATACAGAAACTCAACTATAGATCAATGTGCCCCAAGAATCAAACCAAAGATCTGGAATATAAGGAAGCAAAAATCACCCAACCAGAGAGGCAAAAGAAAGAAGAATCCAAAAGTGTGAGGATTAGCATAAGGAGCCTCCAGGACAGCTTAAAGTGTACCAACATCCAAATTTTTGGGGTGCCAGAAGAAGAGAGACAGCAGGATATTGAAGACCTATTGAAAGAAATAATGACAGAAAACTTTCCCTATCTGGTGAAAGAAATAGACCTACAAGTTCAGGAAGCACACAGAACCCCAAACAAGAGGAATCCAAAGAGGACCACACCAAGACACATCATAATTAAAATGCCAAGGGTAAAAGACAAAGAGAGAATGTTACAAGCAGCAAGAGAAAAACAGCTAGTTACCTACAAAGGAATACCCATATGACTGTCAGCTGATTTCTCAACAGAAACTATGCAGGCCAGAAGGGAGTGGCAAGAAATATTCAAAATGATGAACAATAAGAACCTACAACCAAGATTACTCTACCCAGCAAAGCTATCATTCAGAATTGAAGGTCAGATAAAGAGTTTCAGAAAAAGTTAAAGGATTGCATCAATACCAAACCAGAATTACATGAAATGTTGAAGGGTATTCTTTAAGAGGAGGAAGAAGAAAAAGGTAAAGGTAAAAAATTATGAACAACAAAAAGACATCAAAGACATACCTACCAACAAACAAATCTAAAAATCAAGTGAATAAAAAATCTGAGGAACAAAATGGACTGGTGAATACAATAGAATCAGGGACATAGAAAGGGATTGGACTAACAACTCTCAGGGGGAAGGGGGTATGAGGGGTGTGGGAAGAGATTGGACAAAAATCTTACGCCTATGGATGAAGACAGTGGCGGGGGTAAGGGTGTGGGGTCGGGTTGGGAATCAGGTGGAAGGGAGCTAAGGGGGGGGGACAACTGTAATAATCTGAACAATAAAAATTTATATAAAAATATAATAAAATGCAAGCCAATCAAATAAATAAATAAATTTTAAAGTAAATGTAAAATATATTTTTAAAAAGAAAAGTAAAAAGTGATATGTGTGAAAAAACTGGTTCACAGTAGACTTTTTAAAAAAAGATTTTTAGAAGTCAGAGTTTATCTCTACTTAAAACAATGCTCACAAAGGTTTAAAGGGTCCAAAGGCCCAAAGATATTTGGGTTTAACAAAAATTATAGTCTAGGCAGTGTTTCCCAAAGTGTGGTACGAGTACCCTCAGGGGTATGGGAAGAGTTTGGTGGGGGTACTCGTTGCACCGGAGTTTGGTGGGGATATGCACTGCACCGTGCTTAGCTGCACCTAATTCTACGTTCTCATGAGTCAAGTCAAGACAGTCTTGTGAGGCGTGAGATGGTCCAGTGTGCAAATAAATGTTATTTATAACATAACTTTTATTTGTATTTTATTATGAATAATTTTATTTTTTGTTTATTATTTTGTGTATGTACCAAAAAAAGAAAAAATAAATATATTTTTATTGTTATTAAAATACATCCTTTTTTGACGAGGGGTATTCAGCATTATGAAAATTATAGAAGGGGTACACATATGTTGAAAGTTTGGGAAACACTGGTCTAATGCTTGCTGTCACTGCCTCCACTTCGCAATATTTCTGAACTTCTGGGTATTTCTAAAGTTTTATAATTCTAAGCTGAAAGGTGAATCTTCTGAGTTTCAGTGTGCTTCATACTCACTGAAAAAGTACTTGAGAAGTTTCAGGCACATTTCAAACACCAAAGGGAATGAAATGCTGTTTCCCTGCCATCCACTCTACCCACCAGGGGCCCAAAACACATTAATAACATTAGGACAAGAACAAGGATTTAAGCTGAAAATTGGGCTGGCAGGGAAGGCCCCACTCCTGGGAGGCTTAGCTATATCTATGGACACAACAGCATGGCTCCCAGGCTGGCTGAGTCACCCTTTAATGTTGTTTTTGCCCCAGGCGACCACTGCCACCACAGTGTGGAACAGGAGGGGTGAGGAGTGTGGTGCCTCTGGTGCATTAAAAAAAAAAAAAAAAAAAAAAAAAAAAAAAAAAAAAAAAAGCCTGCTGGGGACCCCCAGTGGTCATCAGGAGTCATAGGTTTCTCTGGAAAAAAAAAAAAAAAGGGCTGTGGCCTTGGGGGAAATACCTGAGCTTCAATTCTCTTGGTCTTCCTTGTCTCCCCAGTGATCAGGGTTTTCTCTCAAAAGTTAGTACTAAGAAAACAAGCATTTTGTAACTTCCTCCACAGGCCTCAGGCTTAGAAGTTGGAGTTACATGTGGCATGAATATTTTAAGAAATGGCTTCAAATTGAGAGACATCCGAAATGTTCTTTGTAATCGTCTTCGGGAAAGCAGGGGGCAGAGCAAGCAGGCTGGGGACTGAAGGGAGCAAAAGAGCCGTAAGTCAAGGGTGTTCCCCTGGTAAAGAAACTATTGTAGCTCATGTGTTTCTGCTGTCTTTTCTTTTCTTTTCTTTTAATATATTTTATTGATTTTTTTGCAGAGAGGAAGGGAGAGGGATAGAGAGTTAGAAACATTGATCAGCTGCCTCCTGTACACTCCCTATTGGGTATGTGCCTGCAACCAAGGTACGTGCCCTGGACCGGAATCGAACCTGGGACCCTTCAGTTAGCAGGCCACGATCTATCCACTGAGGAAACCTGTTAGGGCTATTTCTGCTTTCTGAGACTTTATTCCTCTAACGCAAGTGAAAATAAACAATAATGCTATGCAATGCTGGGAAATTAGTAATAAACAATTCAGCCTAGACTCCAGGCATGTCTGCAGAGTAGAGATGATGCAACAAAGATTTATCTATACAAAGTACCAGGCCACTCCTGGGTAAAATCTTTTCCTTTTGGGGAAAGATTGGGGGCATGCAAATTTGTTTCAAAGGGATGGTGGAGTGGTTCTAAACACAGCATAGTTTTTGTCACTCAGATTAATTTCCAACTCGGTTCTCCAGGCCTCAGCCCTTTCCTTGCAATGATGAAGCCCAATGCTGACTCCTGCATCCGTGGTTTGAGAAGAGATGGACTCACCAGGTGTGACATTTGCTAAGAGATGAGGCACAGCAGCTTTAGCAATGTCCCGAGACAGCAGCCGGAGCATAGCTGTTAAGGACCCTACTACCTTCAGACACTTGTAACATTAGTATCTGTTGCTATCCTTGTTGGCTGCCCTACCCCAGTGGTCACAGAGTTAAAGCTATCACTTTAGCATCAGCACTGACAGGAAACATCACCCCAGACAGCCAGACAAGAAGAGGAAAATGGCAGAAAACACAGGGAGCCAAGGGGCTAGTAGTTCATTCATTCACTCACGCATCCTTCAAGTATGTTTGCTGTGGTGGGTGAAACGGTGACTCCCCACCCCCAAAAAATATATGTCCATGTCCAAACCTCCATCACCCAATATGTGAATGTGATATTTTTCGAAAAAGGCTTTTAAGGGTATAATTAAATTAAGGATCTCAAGATGAGATCATCTGAGATTATCAGGATTGGGCCTTGAATCTAATGGCAAAGGTCCTTATAAGAGATATGGGGGAAAAAGATGAAGAGATAGAGGAGAAGGCCATCCATATATAGACTGAGGCAGAGATTGGAGCTATGCAGCCACAGGCAAAGAATGCCTAAGGCTACCAAAAGCTGGAAGAGTCAGGGAAGGATTCCTCCCTGTCCCCCCCCCCCCTCCCGCCCCCGCCCTGCCCAGACTGTTTGGAGGGATGATCCTACCAACACCACGATTTCAGACTTTTGGCCTCCAGAACTGTGAACAAATAAATTTCTGTTGTTTAAAGCCAGCTTAGTTTATGGTGATTTTTAAAGGCAATTACACTTGCAAAAAAAAAAAATATTTGCTTAGCACCTTTGCAATGCCAAACATCACGCCAGGTACTGGGGATGCAGCAGCAAACTAAGCAAAGACATCAGCCTCACAGAGCTTATCTTACACGGAGGAAAGAGATGATACACTGATGAATAAACAAAACTTTTCTGAGGTGAAAGTCCTACATGTAAATATGGCTACCACATTGGACAGCACCCCTCTAGAGTCATGCTGACTTCTATTTGAATCCCAGTTGTGCCTTTGACAATCCTCATGTCATGGAGGAAAGCATAAATCTTTTGAAGTTTAAGCATCTGTACTAATAAAAGAGTAACATGCTTATTAGACCTCCATCTTTCAGACATCCGACTTCTTTCCGGACAAAGCCATGGTGATAGAGGCTGAGGTAGAGATAGTTAGGGGTGATCAGGCCAGCAGGGGAGGGCAGTTAGGGGTGAGATCAGGCCAGCAAGGGAAGGCCATTGGGAGCAACCAGGCTGGCAGGGGAGGGCAGTTGGGGGCAATTAGGCCAGCAGGGGAGGGAAGCTAGGGGTGATCAGGCAGGCAGGTGAGTGGTTAGGATCCAGAGGTCCCAGATTGTGAGAGGGATGTTCAACTGCCCAATGTCCGGGAGTCACAGGAATCGGGCCTAAACCAACAGTCGGACATCCCCCAAGGGGTCCCCGATTGGAAAGAGTGCAGGCTAGGCTGAAGGAAGCCTCCCCAAGGGCATGAATTTTGTGCACCAGGCCACTACTCTTTATGTATAAGATGAGACATTAACAGCACCCACTGTTTGGGGAGTGCTGAGGACTAAATGAGGTAATGTATACAATTGCTTAGCAGATTGCCTAGCACAAATCGCACACATGTCAGCAAAAATGATAACAATGTGAGATCAAGTCTTTCTCAAATGAAATAAGCAAAAGGTAGTTATTTTGATAATGGAAGAGTTGCTCTCTGTCCCATTGCCATATTTTCTTTTCTTTATAGCACTACGCTACACAAGTCATACTATTGATCTGTTCATTTACATGGTTTTTAACTGTTTGCTCTGCAAGGACACGAAGTCCATTAAGGTGGTTTGCTGTTGTTTTTAATATGCCCAGTATCTTGACAAGCGCCTAGCATCTGATTGGTACTTTAGAAGCAGTTACTGAGTAGATGAATGACTTAGCACATTAACCTACTCTTCTATACTGTTTCTGGGAACTTGAGTCAAACTACTACTTATCAAAAGGACACTTTACCCCTCTATGGATTGTTCCTGGTGGTAGACTAATGATGAATAAGAATATGTTGATTTTATAAAATAGTAAGAACCAATTAAGCCAAAAGCAAATGCTAATTTTTTCAAGATTTAAAGCTTCAACTCTCTTCAGAGCTTTATAATGTAGCTATTTAAGAATTACTGAGCACTTTAAATTACTATATATAAAATAGGCCAATAAAAATGATATTCCATGAAAACTCATCATCTTTTATTTCTACCAAACTTGTTTTTAAAAGAATTCAATCAAAATATGAAAATGCTTAATGGAAAATAAAGCTCAATTACCATAAACAAAATGGAGATCACTACACTTTTATTCAGTGATGTGCTTCAAATGCAATTTGGGTGTTCTAGTACTCAGCAAAAGTACAGCATGACAATGTTTTAAAAGCATTTAAATTGTCTCTAATTTGCAGAGCTACCATAGTCAAAATATATTAAGTTAATAAAATTAACATTCATATAATGCTACTGCCATCAAAGTATACATCATATAAACTGAACTAGCTTATAATTCACTGGAGAAAAGGTTCTACTAATTGCTAGGAAGTGTCTGGACAGGGGTTACATGTGGTGTGTAGCACTCAGAAATAGAGTCAGGGGTCATCATCTCAAAGGATATGCAATCTACTGCTTCAAATCCAGGTGGCAAAGGGGAGAAATTAGGAAGTCCACTCTCTCACATGTAGATCTGGTGGTTTTTGTTTGCTGACTTTGCTCCTCTTTAGACCATTCGGCAAGACCATCGGGTCTAAGGATGGGGAAGTGAATAGCTTAACATCAAATATTTAAATCCAAAATTATAATAGCTAACACTTACATAATCCTTACTATCTGTTCACAACTTTTCTAAGACTTTACATATAAACTGTTCAATCCATCTGTTTACTAGTCAAATCCTTTAAAACATTTCCAAACTAAACTCATTACTTTCCCCACAAATCTGCAAATTATTTGAGCTATTTTCTTTACTGTTTATTAGAAATGTACTCTCATTAAGAAAACCTAAAAAATAAGAATACAGAGACACAAAACAGATTATTTTAACTTGAGATCTGTTGAAAATGCACACATAATACATGACATAATTAAAGTGCAATTTTACTTTTGGTTCCCCAACATCTCTTTAAAAATATTCTCAGTTGGGCAGCCTCCTACACCAGAATAAAATCTATAGTAGTTCAAGGCTTTTTTAATTCATCCTTCGCTTATAGACATACAATGAGTTTAACTCACAAAGAAAGTCTCATACAAATGTTAAATGTCAAGCTCAGATACTAATTAAAACTGCACACTTGACCTTATGTTCATTTCCCAGCTGCAGCTTCAGGCTAGAAGGCTGCGATGACAAAGGCACGCTGCTGGCCTCTGCTCTGCTGGTTTGCATTGCTTCCCCAGCCTGAACGCAGGCTCCTGGCCCTCTAGAGTTGGTTGAGAGGAGGGAAGAAGAGAAAGGACTAACTTTATCACGACCTGGCCTGATTCTCCACGGCCTTCACAGGTGACTAACATGACTCCGTCTCTGGTGGGAAGCTTTAATGGGCTCTTCAGTGCTTCCACTGTGTCTTCCCCCTCTCTCATCCCCTAACCCAGAGGAGGCATATCTCCTCTGGATGGTCAATTACAACTCCTTTCTCAGATTCACCTCCAGGCTCCCTCTGCTAAGACTTCTCCCCAGGCCAGGAGGCCTAGTGCACCAGAGGCAGAACTCATATTAAATTGCCCCCATGTAGGCCAGCCACATTGGGTCCATTTGAAACACTCATGTGCCCCCCACCCCTACCTACCCACCCAACAATGTCTCAGAGGCAGGCTGATCCCAAAGCAGCCACAAACACCACCAAAGCAATTAATCAGCCCTGGTCTCTCCCTCAAGACTTCCTGAGCAGAACCCACAGTTCAGTTTAGCATTCTCCGACATGAGTAGGGCATTGGTCCTCTATGTCTCACAACTTAAGGGAACGCATTTCAAAGCCTCTCAAGTGTCCCCTTCTTGCACTAAACCTGATTAGGATAAATAATCCTCTGCTACCTTCTCCATAAGTAGGTGATACATTCTTAGACAGTTGGGGGTTAGGGGAGAACCTCTCTCCAAATATATTTGTCAATTTTTACTCTTTTTCCCAAACTCTCAACACTTTTTATATCCTTGGTTTGCTAATTCAGGGTACTGGTTCATGGAGATTTTCTTTACTAGAGTCTTCACTTACAGATTTGTTTCACATCACATTTTGCTATCAATATCTACTATAATGGTGCCTCCATTGGAACTGAGGCCTGAAGAATCTCATTCTAATATGACTGTGCTAGTCAGTTATCAAAAGTCTCTCTCAAAGAGTCCTACAATATAATAGATTAAGTAAGACTGAGGCTTGACTTCTCTGGACCAGAAAAGCTTCTTGATCTCATTAACTACTCAGGATTCAAGTTCCTTCCATCTTTAAGCTTGGCCATCCTCTAGGGCGCTGGTTCTCAAAACTGCTGGTCTCAAAAATCCTTTATATTTTTAAAAATTTCTGAGAACCCACAAAAATAAAAAAACACTGACAACAACGAATGTCGGCCAGGATGTGGAGCAACAAGAACTCTCATTCATTTTGGTGGGAATGCAAAATAGCACAGATATTTTGGAAGACAGTTGGCAGTTTCTTTAAAAACTAAACATATTTTTACCAGGTGAATCATCAATCAGACTACTTGTTATTCATCCAAATGAGTTGAAAACTTATGCCCACACAAAAACCCACACATGGATGTTTACAGAAGCTTTATTCATAATTGCACAAACCTAGAAGCAATCAAGATGTCCTTCAGGAGGTGCATGAATAAATAAACTATGGCCCATCCAGACAATGGGATATTATTCTTCACTAAAAAAAGGAATGAGCTATCAAGCCATGAAAAGACATGGAGGAAAACTAAATGTGCATTACTAAGAGAAACAAAACAATCTGTCAAGGCTACATCCTGTATGATTTCAACTATATGAAATTCTAAAACAGGCTCAATAATGGAGACAGGAAAAAGGATCAATAGTTTCCAGGGATTGTGGGAAGGGGAAATGAACAGGCAAAGCACAGAGGAATTTTAAGACAGTGAGGCTATTCTACATGATACTATAAATGTGCATATATGTCATTATACACTTACCAAATCCCATAGAATGTATACTACCAGAGTAAACTCTTGTAAGAATTGGTCCTTGGATAATAATGATGTGTCAGAGTAGGTTCATGGGTTTAACAAATGTACCACTCTGGTTCAATATGTTTTCTTAATGTTTTTATTTATTTTAGAAAGAGGGGGTGGGGGAGAGAGACAGAGACAGATACACCAATTGGTTGCCTCCTGCATCCTTGACCCCTCCTACTGGGGGACTGAGCCTGCAACTCAAGCATGTGTCCTGACCAGGAATCAAACCAGAGACCTTGTGGTGCATGGGATGACTCTCATCCAACTGAGCCACACATGTTGGTGGTAAGGGAGGCTATGCATGGGTAGGGGCAGGGAGCTCAGTGATTTTCACTCAATTTGGCTGTGAACCTAAAACTCCCCTAAATAATAAAATCTAAAAAATTCTTGAGGACCCCAAAGAGCTTTGGATTTTATGCACACACCTATTAGTAATTATTATATTAAAATTAAAATGGCAGCCATAAGCTTATGAGAAGGAAAACTGATTTAGCAGGGATAGGTTAGCCGTCTGTAAAGATTTCCATTTTCCCCTAATTCTAATCAAAATCACTAGAGATTGTGGGGAAACTTGGCAATTTGATTGTACTTGTACCCTCAATTACCACTTAATTATTTCCATCTCACAGATAAGAACACTGAGGCTTTGGGTGGAGTTCATTGGACTTGCTGCAGGTCACATGACAGCAAGTGGCTGAGCTTGGAAATGAACCCTGTCAGTCTGATTTGAGCCCTTACTCTTAACCACAGTACTCTTTCCCTAGCTGGTACAGCAAGACCAAGACACGAGCCTGAAGGAAAGACTGAAAGGCAGATGCCAGGGGGCCCTTACACATAAGGAGCAGAAAGATAAGAGACAAAGCTCAACCCCTAGAATCAGATGTAACACACTGACAAGTATGCAACTCAGGCACAGGAGAGCTGGGAGTGGGGCTGTGACCAGGGGCAGACATGCTCAGACAGCCACAGTTCATCCTTTTAGGCTGGGGCAGATGTGTTCCCTCTCTGTCAGGAAATGAGCTAACATAAACTGGTTCTGGACGTTATAATAGACAGGAAGTAGATACGAACTGTGGACTTCGTACCATTATTGTGCTGCCGGCTATCCTTCAGTTATCCCTCACTAGCCTCCTGGAAAGGATAAAATCTGATAAAGAAGAATGATTGAATTCACATATAAATGATGAAAGCCAGTTACAGAATACAGCATAGGAGATCAAGGCTGCGTTTCTTTCTTAGTTTTCTTCTTTCAAGAGCTTTGAGTGACATTCACATTTATTACATATACATTGAATCTGCTGCATCCTGGCTCAAATAATATGACTTTGGGCAAATTGGTTCACTTTTCCCTGCCACTGCCTCATTCTTCTCTGTACTTCATAAAGCATGTGCTATTTTGGGGAACAAAAATAATGCAAATCTTATAGGGCTGTGATAACTAAAGAAAATAGATATGTAAAGCCCAGCATATAGTAAGCAGGTCATGTATATTTATTATTATAATCTTTAGTGTTATTATAAAAAAGTTAAAACCATAATCATAGGTATAAAATACAAGGCTTTCATTACATACTAGAGGCCTGGTGCACAAAATTCATGCACGGGAGTGGGGGTGTCCCTCAGCCCAGCCTGCACCCTCTCCAATCTGGTACCCCACGAGGGATGTCTGACTGCCCACCAGGATCAGGGCCTAAACAGGAAGTTGGACATCCCTCTCACAATCCAGGACTTCTGGCTCCTAACTGCTCACCTGCCTGCCTTCCTGATTGCCCCTAACCGCTTCTGCCTACCAGACTGATCACCCCCTAACCACTGCCCTGCCAGCCTGATTGATGCCTAACTGCTCCCCTGCCAGCCTGTTTGCCCCCAACTGCCCTCCCTTGCAGGCTTGGTCACCCCCAACTGCTCTCCCGTGCAGGCCTGGTCCCTCCCAACTGCCCTCCCCTGCTGGCCATCTTGTGTTGGCCATTTTGTGTCCACATGGAGGAAGCCATCTTTGACCACATGGAATGTTGGACTGATGGTCAATCTGCATATTACTCTTTTATTAGGTAGGATAAAGACCTGGTGCATGGGTGGGGGCTCGCTGGTTTGCCCTGAAGGATATCCCAGATCAAGGTGGGGTTTCCCTTGGGGCATGGGGCAGCCTGGGCGAGGCGCCTGTGGTGGTTTGCAGGCCGGCCACACTCCCTGGCAACCCAAGCAGAGGCCCTGGTATCGGGGGTTTATTTATCTTCTACAATTGAAATTTTGTAGCCTGGAACAAAGCCAAGCCTTCTGCTTTCTCTGTGACAGCCATTTCTGTTGGGATTTATGTATCATCTATCATTGAAACTTTGTAGCCTTAAGCGAAGGCCTGGGCCTCCAAGGGCAGGCAGAAAGCTGGATTCCTCCATTGCCTGGGAAACCCAAGCCTTTCTCCTACTGTCTGTGGCTGTAGCCATCTTGGTTGGGTTTATTTGCATATTTGCTCCTGATTGGCTAATGGGAATGGCTTGTGGGTGTAGCAGAGTGATGGTTAATTTACATATTACTCTTTTATCATATAGTATTAGTATCCTGGTGCATGAATTTGTGCACATTGAAAGAAAATTAATTAGAAGAAATATTTTAATATCACTATTCACTCTTTCTCTATAATAGAAGTATCAACCAAATTCACAATCAACAATGACAGATCATGCCGAGGTCGGTTTGGCTCAGTGGTAGAGCGTCGGTCTGTGGACTGAAGGGTCCCGGGTTCGATTCCGGCCATGGGCATGTGCATTGGTTGCGGGCACATCCCCGGTAGGGGGTGTGCAGGAGGCAGCTGGTCGATGTTTCTCTCTCATCGACGTTTCTGGCTCTCTATCTCTCTCCCTTCCTCTCTGTAAAGTACCAATAAAATATATTAAAAAAACAACAACAACAAAAACAATGACAGATCAAAACACACACATGCAATCAGCACCAGGGAGAGCTTTATATGCATTGTGCATGAGCAAGTTAGCTTAGCCTTTTATAGATATAGAATACACTTTCTTAATTAGACTTGCTTTCTGATTTAGCTAAACTTTTTCCAGCCCAGTGAAGAAGCACCCCAACTTCCCTTTCAGGTAATTGTTAGCAACACATCAATAAATATCAGTACAAAGCAGATTATTATGGTAGATCACTCAGGGAGGATAAAGGGTAAAATATTTAACTGTAGCAATGTTTCGCTGTATTCTGAGCAATGAGAAAATCTGATGTCATTTTCAAGTTCCACCATTTCTTACTTCTTTTCAGTTTAACATTTGGTTAAACTGTAAAATTTTTGCAACTGGCTATAAAGCAAGTCAAGTTCCTAGGCTGAAGAAACTCCAACAAGGCTAGTTGATAGGGAGGGGAAGCTGGGCTTTGTTACATGATTACCCAGCACCTACAGCAACCATTCTTGGGCTGTGCTGAGCTGTGGGCCACATTTTGCAGCATGGGTTCTTGGCAGCATTGGCTGTGAGTTGGTGGGGTGTTGCTCCAGGGTGGTGGCGGGGCCTGTGTCCCACTTGGGGGAAGCCGAATGTTGGTTTGTCAGTGCCAAGTCCAGGGTGCTATTTATTTTTAAATGGCCAGTGCGCATCATGGCAGCTTCTATGTTGAATGTCTACCCCCTGGTGGTCAGTGCATGTCCTGGCTACTGGTCGGACAGACATTTAGCCTTTTATATGCATAGATAGGCAGACCCTCCTTAAGCACTACAAAGTAATGAATAAGAAAAAGTCATGAATAAGAAAAAAGAAATGTTTGATGAAGTGCAAGTTCATGGTAGAGTAGTTAAAGCAGCATATTAAGAATTCAAAATAAAGAATGTACCTGAATGTTCATCAACTAAGAAACCATTGTTTTGAAGAATGCCCAAGGTTATGTGGAAAATCAGGTCTATGTGGTGGCCAGAATGTTTGAGGCAGATATCGGAACATAATCGAGGAAGAATGACATGATGTCATTTGGACACATTAAAGTGGGTCCAATTCAGATGACAGTGGTGCCATAGGAGAGTGACCTGACCAGCCAAATGTTCACTGTTTCTAATGTTGACACATTAATAGCCAACTAGCAGGAGACTAAACATTTTCATTTCCCAAACAAAAAGTAGAAAAGAAATGTACATTAAAATAAATTAATTTTACCTTGACATTTTGACCAATATTTGCCTTAGAAAGATTGCTTACTGTGCTGATCAGAGAACATTACAACCACAGGAATCTCTCCCTCTTATTACTTCCAAGGTGATTGTCAGCCCAAGTGCTGGGGGACTGCAGATGTACTCTTTCAGTAGAAAAACGTTATGACCACTGGTGCCTGGCCCATGGTAAAGGAAGGCATCTCATGCTCCCAAACTGTCTCGCTAAACAAAGAAGAGAAAGTGACAATGAAGGAGGCATAAGAAAAAGTAAGGACCATTCATGATCTGAAAGACGTTGTATTATTAGGAACCAATTTAGAAAGAGACATGCACTGAAGCTACATGGACTGGACATGATTTATTCACTCACTGGCTTGTTCAACAAACCCACCAATTCCCAGCCATCTTACCACAGACAGGGAGCACTACCTCTCTAGGACTCAGGAGTTTTTAACTGGTTTATTTTACCAATTATATTTACCAAGAAATACCAATGGCCTATGCTCAGGAGTGTTTGAAGTATGGGATAATGCATAGAAAGTGTTTAGATGAGGACATGGCATGCAAATTCAAGCTCCCTATGTATTAGCCATTATCATTATTGTTATTTCTCAGACTATTTCCCATTGGGCCCTTCTGGCTATGGGTAGACGGGCGAGCATGAATGTGCCTGCTGTAGACAGTGCCTGGGAAGGCACATGGTCATTTTCTTTAATTATCGTCATCTGAACTCAGGGTGATAGGCAGAGCCACGCCCTGGGAACGTGCTTCCCCAATAAGGCTGGACATGTTATCAGGTCTGCCTTCACATCAGCCCAGGTGTTGCAGGGGAGGGACTAGATATGTAAATCCAGTCATGCTAGGGCCTTCTTAAGAATGCAAATAAGTTGGTGATACTTCCTGGTATTGGGGGTATAAAATAAATGTGCTGGGAGGGGTCAGAGTTTTTGTCCTCCTGCCTCTCCATCAGAGAGGATGGCGTCCCACCCAGCTCCCAGCCTTTAAATCTATTTCTGTTTCTTTCTTTCTTTCTTTCTTTCTTTCTTTCTTTCTTTCTTTCTTTCTTTCTTTCTTTCTTTTTATTATTTCTCAATCCCTGGCCGCCTCTACTTAGAACCGGTTCATTCATCTCACTTTCTGTGCTGGACAGAAAAGGGAGATCCCCACCGCCTTTGGTCCCCCATCCGCACCCCCACCACCACCACCACCACCACATCTGGCCCTTGCAGCCTGCTGTCAGTCTTCTGGGCATGAAAGCTAAGATACTTCTGGACAGGGAGCCCCAGCAGATGCCCTTTCTCCCCCAGCCCTTAGAGCACACTTCCCCTAAGAAGGTGAACCTGACGGTCACAAGCCAGGAGAACACGAGCACATTCTGTCTGTATGCCACTATCTGGTGTGCCTGACCCCGCTTATGCCAGACATGAGGGCACTATGATTTCATAGACGTCTAGAAGATCAGGAGAGGGGACATCCAAGAAAGGAAATCCAAACCTGGGTTCCAGAAGAAAGCATCTGTCAGTATGTCACATAGAGGAGACAATAAACTGCAAATGCCTAGCCATCCACTGAAAAGTCAGAGTAGGCAGGAGGGATGGAGAAAAAAAAAGCAGATATTTGAAGAGAGCCCTTTTGGAAAACATTGCATGGAAGCTCATTAAAACTCATGGTAATTATTTGCTACTGCATGATGTAACATCTTAATATAGCAAAATTCTACTAAATTGTGTAATGTAGTATATGTTAATTGAGGAGGGATAAAATCTGAAACCATAATCTGTGATGAGGGTTGAAAATAAAGTTTGCAAACAGATTTTTATCTAGAAAATGAAATGGCCACAGGATGGCAGTAAAAGGTAAGAGATAAGCATAGGCCATGTATTTCATTAACCCTAACAAGCCTTGGCAGTGTTTAAGATATACAAAGACTTCATGTCTGAATATAACCTACCATTCTTAAAACTAGATACAGAAACAAATAAACAAAAACTCCTGCCCAGCTGGCATGGCTCAGTGGTTGAGCATCAACCTATGAACCTGAAGGTTACAGTTTGATTCCCGGTCAGGGCACAGGCCCGAGTTGTGATTTCAATCCCCAGTCTGGGGTGTGCAAAAGACAACTGATCAATGATTCCCTCTCTTCACTGATATTTCTACCTCTCTTTCCCTCTTCCTTCTTCTCTGAAATCCTAATGAATAGAGTTATTGTTGTTGTTGTTGTTGTTGTTGTTTTGGGGGGGGGGGTACTAAAATTGGTTTCCTTGGATAAAATGATGCCCATATTATGAGTATAACATCTTAAAGATTCTGTGCTTCTTATAACTCTATCTTCAAGTTTGAACCAACATTGTTACAATAAATATAGAGAAGTGAAACTAAGTTATATTTTAAAGAGAATTTAAAAGCAAAGGCAAGCTTCCCTCGTCCTTTCTTTTCAGTTCTCAACTCTTGATGGTCTTCCCCTGCCCTCATCCCATTTCCAAGGCCATTAATCACCTTTAAAAATGTCTTAAAGGTCCTCTGCTCACTTTGAAAATGATCCTTGAATTAGAAACCTGGGTTGAAGTCACCTACTTGGTGAATTCTTCCCACTCATAAGTGTCAATGAAGCTCCCGAAGGTACTTCAAATTCTGGCTCTTCTAAAGTTATCATCTCAAAGTAGATGGGCAAACAGCCAGCAAAGCAGCTTCAATACATGTGAAAGCAGCTTCAAAACATGTCAAAGAATATCAAGGGTAGCCTTGGTCAGGGGAGCCAACATTACGGGACAGAGGTTGGATGCATCATGCATGTTCATTAACTCATCATATATAAGTTTGTTAGTGAATGCAGGCTGCTAGGACATAGCGGTGAGGAGGAATACTTGCCTTCAAGAAGCTTACGGTCTAGTTGGCATAGTAGGCAGGTAAATAGGCAAATACTAAAAAATGCAAAGCACTAGAATGTGAATTCTATGAGGGTAGGACTTTGGGTCTGTTTTGTTCATTACCCCAGTGCAGGAACAGTTCCATAATTTGTGGGGCCAATACAAAATGAAAATGTGGAGCTCCTTGCTAAAAAATTATTAAGAACTTCAAGACAGCAGTAGCAGAGCATTCAACCAATTGTAGGATGCTGCTGTGCTCTGGGTCCCATGAAGCCAGCCCCGCTCCACATCTAAAATGGTGCCCGGCATATAGTAGGCTTTCAATAAATATTTGTGGAAAAATAAAGGCAGGAAAGAAGGGACAGAACAGGTGGATAGAGTGCAATGAGAGGCCTCAGCAAGAGTGCTCAGGTTGGACCTATGTGCAAGTCAGCAACAACTGCCCGAGACTTCCTACTTAACTTGAGTTGGGGAGGTAAAGTAGGGAATCCCCAAAAAACAGTAGAAGGGAATACTTTACTCAGAAGAAAGCACATGGGCAAAGTCCAACAAGAAGAGAGAGAGCTTGGCTCTCGGAGGAGACAATGATCATTGTGGATCATAAAGTTAATTTGGTAAGTGTGAACCCACATTTTTAAGAGAGGAAAGGAAATATATTAGAGTGCATTATCCAATTTTTCATAAAATGATATATTCTACATATGTGTGCATGTATCTATAATGGATCACAAAGTAAAATGCTGAAAGTTATTTACTGCTTAAGGTCAAAAAAGCATGAAAGGCCCTAGGCTAGAATTTACATGTCCACCACCTCCAACATCACCACCACCACAATCACCATCACCTCTATCACTACCACCATCACTTTGTAGATCTTCCCCCACATAAAAAGAAAAAAAAATGTAGATGTAATTCTGTTGGCATTGAGATGTCGCTAGCAGCTTTTAAATGAGTAATGTAATCATACTGCACTCAGAAAAGATTAGCTACCATGTGGAAAAAAGTCCCTACTCGGTCGCCAATCTTATTACTCCCTGTTTAAAAACTGAGATTGCTTTCTAACAGCCTTTAGAATAAAAACCTAAATCTTCACCTGGTTTACAAGGCCCTTCTAGCTCTGAGACTGAGGCCAGCCCTCGCCTGGGCTAACTCCCACCTCACTGACCTGATCCTGATGGCTGGTTCTTTTCTTTCTTCTAGGGACTGTTCAGACTCGTCCAGAAGCCCACTGGGAGCATTCTTGTCCCACTGCCCTCTGCTTGGTGAATTCTTCCTGAGCCTCTGGCCTCAGGTTAATGACTTTCTCTGGGCTCCCAGACTTTCCCTTCCGCAGTATTGAGATTAGGAAACCCTGTCACATTCGTCCTTTGAATGATTACTCAGCTCACGTCCCTGTCCCCACTAGGCTGCAATCTCCGCAGAGGCTGTGACGGTGAGGCCTCATTGCGGCATCAGCACTTGAGCTGCCAAAGTAGCATCGAATAGATAGATAAGCTCAAAGCATGGTCATAAACAAATGAGGGAAACTCAGAAGCAAGGGTTCCCATTAAAAACCATGGTAGCAGCCCCAGCTGGTGTAGCTTAGTTGGTTGCAGTGTTATCCCATACACCAAAAGGGCTCTGGTTTGATTCCCTATCCATGTTTCTTTCCTTCTGATATCTCTCTCTCTCTCTCTCTCTCTCTCTCTCTCTCTCTCTCTCTCCTTTCCTCAACCTTTCCTCAAAATCAATAAAAATAAATCCTCAGGCCAAAACCGGTTTGGCTCAGTGGTAGAGCGTCGGTCTGCGGACTGAAAGGTCCCGGGTTCGATTCTGGTCAGGGGCATGTACATTGGTTGTGGGCACATCCCCAGTAGGTGGTGTGCAAGAGGCAGCTGGTCGATGTTTCTCTCTCATCGACGTTTCTAGCTCTCTCTCTCCCACTCTGTAAAATATCAATAAAATATATTTTTTAAAATAAAAACAAATAAATAAATCCTCAGGTGTGAGAAATAGCTCCCCTGTCCAAACTTCAAATGACAGAATGGGAAACAGAAGCATGACAAAAATGAGATTTTTAATAACACTCTCAAGAGTGGGCATGCACAGGACCAAACCAGAGACGGTTGGACCTGCATTACCACCATTTGTCCATCAATCAGATCTGAAATATCATGGCTGACATGTACACATAAGGAACTATTTGACATTGAAATTGGGACTCAAAAGAACTGTTGGCCCAGAAAGGAACTCACCACAGACTGATTCATTTGACTCTCAGCATAACCATTAAGGCTTGTTGCAGTTTAGGTTATTTACAAGGGTATTTCTTGGATCATATGACCTCACACATCAGAGGAAATAATGAACAACATAGACTGGTGAACAAAAACAGACCCAGAGAAAGAGAAGCAGCGATCAGACTCTCAAACTTCAGAGAGAAAGTAGGGGAGGATGGGGGTTAAGGGGAAGAGATCAACCAAAGGACTTGTGTGCATGCATATGGGCCTAGCCAGTGGCCATGGACAACAGTGGGGTGGGGGAATATGTAGGGAGGGGTTTGGGATGGGAATGGGGGGATAAGGACAATTATGTGATACCATAATCAATAAAAATAATTTTTTTTTAAAAAAGAGTGGGCATCCATTGTAGAGGCACACACGCTGGACAGGAAACATAGTCTATGTATTTAGTCCCTCCTCCAGTTCTTCATTGGCTGAGTACTATTTGGTCACCTGTTTTCTCATACATCGCCTAGGTCTTGCTGTTTCTCATTGGGCCATTTAAAATATTGGGCTGAGACCTTTCTAGCTGTCTCCACCTCCCCTGTCTATCTGAGGCAGATACCTCAGGGGTTTCCATCATGTTGGCCCCATGTGTACAATTCCTCATTTCTACATCTTCTTCCCTCCTCCCCACATTCTGCTTGCCCTGGGGAAATTCAGCAAATTCCATCAGAAGCCCACCATGTTGGAGATGGATCACAGAGGTCCATTTCCTACGTCAGGTGAGGAATTAAAAAGCACACTCTATTGTAACCATGCAAAAGAATGAAAAGGAGTGGCGCTGGAGAGGAATGAGCAGCTGCAAGAGCTATTTGAGATGCACAAAGGACAGGAGGCTAATTATAATTTATACGCCGAGATGATGGCTTTTTACCTGGGACTAGGTGCCTTCTCTGGCACAGAGCTCTTCCTACCCAACAGCACTACCATAAAACTCCATTCACTAATGCAATGGGAGAATTTTGACCCTAAAGAATTCATGAGTCTTGCACTACTCCAGACTATTGCATCTCCTTTATTATCCTAGTAAACCCCCAGCAAAACAGGAAATACGCCAAATGCTAACTCTCCTACTCCAGAAAATAATAGCAGGTCAGACTTCAGATTGGGACTGGGTGACTTACTTTTCAATGTCTCCCTTAAAATGTAATAACATCCTTGAGAGGTTTTCATGTGCTTAACTTAATTAGTCCATGGCATATCAGCAGCCCATACTGATAGGAATATATATATATATATATATATATATATATATATATATATAGTTATATATAGTTATATATATATAGTTATATATATATATATATATATATATATATATATATATATATATACCTGAGGATTCCCATATGTCCTTAGATACAAACAGGACTGTCTCCTCACAGTACTGATAATGGAACTCCAGCCTTTACCTGTGACTCCAGGAAAGACACTAAGAGAATCTTATTTATGAATCCCAGAATACTTCTCATATTGGCTTTACTCCAAAATTCTCTAGCTCCCCCAAACTACTCCATACTTTCTTTCTTACCAACCCCATCCTCTGAAATTCTTTCCACTCCCTCCAAACTTGTGAATTTATTTTTTTTTTTGTCTTGGTAGTAGTAGTAGTAGTAGTAGTAGTAGTAGTAAAAGAAGAAGAGAAATGACATTCCAAAATGGAGTCACTTTTGCTAAATAATAGCACCAAACCAAAACTTAATAACTAACCTAATTGTAGTTTCAGCCTCTCCCAGGATTGGGATTTTATACAAATAAATCTGGAATTTTCTGGTCAATACCAATGAGGTAAATTGTTCAGTGAGCCCTCTCTAGCCCCACTCCCCAAGAAGGGGTAATCTGCATGATAAAAACCTATGAGTTAATGCCTGGTCTTTGTTAGATTTTATTCCCACTACCATCCCAAAGAGAAGTAACCAGTATCTTGTTCTAAATTTTATTTGGATCCTCCGGCTATCTAAGGACATAATATCCATGCTGAGTGCTAAGGTAATTTATCAATTTTTATCATTTTGTGTTCTTTTTCAGGCACTCACCGAATCTTCCGTAGGTCCTTGTGTGGTATTACTTTGTAATTTCTCTTGACTCCACCAATAATAGTCAATTACAGTTTGCCAATTTGGATCCTCTGAGAAGTACATTCCAAAACAGGACTAGAGGTGCAAGGGATTTATTAGAGGAAATGCCTGTGAAGGAAAGGAAGCAGATAAGACAGCTAGAGACTCCAGACCACAATACAAGTCTGACATTTGTAAAATAAAAAGAAAAGTAGGAATTGGGCAGAAAAAGCTTAAAGCACAGTTCTTAGAAAGTCTCAGTCAGCCAATGGTGAGAATTTGAGCTAGCTCTGAAGCCCACCAACGTTGGTGTTTGGCTGGGAGCAGCCTGTGAAGTGTGGTTTTGTATACTTGCAGTAATGAATCCAAAGATGTGATGGCTGGCTGGGGTTTCAGTTCACTATGTTTCCCACTTTTTGTGTGTGTTGGTTTTTTTAAATATATTTTTTTTACTGAATTTATAGAGGAAGGAAGAGGGAAAGTGAGATAGAAACATCAGTGATGAGAGAGAATCATTGATTGGTTGTCTCCTGCATGCCTCCTGCTGAGGATGGAGCCCAAAACCCGAGCATATGCCCTAACTGGACATTGAACTGTGACCTCCTGGTTCATAGCTCGACACTCAATCCCTGAACCACACCACCCAGGCCTCAGTGCAGATTCTCTTAAGGGGACATTGGAGTGGCCACACATGTAGCTTAACATAAATGAATATAACTCAAAGTGTGTATGTTTTCAATGATGTTGCATATAGACTCTTGCACAAATATCTGCATTCTAAGCTTTATTGCTAATTATAAAATAAACATCGTATTTCAGAAACCATTGAGCATGTGAGTGATTTAGAGAGAGAAAAACAGAGGCCTTTGATAAACTCACAAGACTCTCAAGACTTCCAAGGAAGGAAGAAAGCCATTTCCCACACTTCCCTCCCGAGTCTTGAAGCATCTCTGGACTATGCCCAGCGCTTCAGCTCTCAGGTAACACGCTTAGCTACACAGCACCTCTCCGATGGAGGATGAGGTTTGAAAAGAGATGATTCAACTTTCCCCCACCGCTCTTAACTTTACAGAATGAGTTCCATGCTTCATTAGATTTTGCCGGGTTGTTCAGATACAACTGCAATGTGGTCCCTATTGAAGTAACACTCAACAACTTGGGAAAACTCAACCATTCAAGCCAGCCTTAGGGAACAGCAGGCTTTCTCTGGCCCGTTTGTGTGTGTGCTTGTGCTAGGCATATGAGTAGTAAGAGGTTTTGAGTAAGGAAGATGTATTGGAAATGCATATTTTATTGTTTTCTTTGGTTGGTTTGTTTTCTGATAATATTCCAAGGGGAGAATGGGGGCCGTGTGCTAGTTGGGGCTGCTATAATAGAATATCATGGACAGGAGGGCTTAGACAATAAACATGTTTCTCATAGTTACAGGATGGGTGCCAGCATGGTCAGGTTCTTGGTGAGCACTGTCTTCCCAATTTACAGCTGACGGCAGCCTTCTAGCTGTATCCTCACATGGCAGAGACAATGGCTACCTCTTTGGTCTCTTCTTATAAAGACACTAATCCCATCATAATGGTCCCACCCAGATAACATCATCAAAACCTAATTACCTCCCAAAGGCCCCATCGCCAAATACCATCACATTGAAGGTGTGGGGAAGGAAGAAACTTCTAGGTTCTCCTTGCTGGTCTAATAATCAAATTGACAGAAGAAAAATTAACATAAGAAAACATGTTTAATTGCATGCATATATGGAAATCTCACATACCTCAGAAAGTCAGAAGCCCCACATACACAAGATGCTCATAGACATAAAGGAAAATGAGGCATATGTGACATTCTGAGCTAAGATTGAGGTAAGAGGCCTTAAGGCTTCGGAGGGGAGGAAGGCCAGTCACAAGATGGAAGAAAAGCAGACGTTCAGTAATTAGACATTTGCCTTGCCTAGAGGTAGCTCATAAAAAGTTATTTCTGATGATAACTCTGTTTATGGGCCCAGCCCCTAATTTAAATTCTTTAATGGAGGAGTAAAAATTTCTCTTGAGCCTGCAGGGTCTTGTGGACACAAAAAAAGTGAGGGGGAGGTGCAGGGGGACACATATGAAACCTGACAAGCTTAGGGGAAGCCTGCATGGTGGCCTTACAAACTCAGAGAGCTAAAGTAACCTCATTGGATGATCTGAAATTAAAACTTTCTTAACTAAAAACAGTTCATGGCGGGTAGTCATGTCCTAGGGCGGTATTTTTCCCTAACAAAGGTCAATCTTCACCTAAACTGTGCCTGTCTATTGTTGTTTTGCGTCTAAGGTAACATACCTGATAACATACCTTTGGAATATCAAAGTAATTTCCTTTTTGGGGGGACCCCAAAGCATAATCACCGAACCAAAGCAGAAACTACAAATCCTCTCATTGTTATTATCATGTTAATTGTTAGCTGTTAACTATCTTATGTCCACAAATGTAAAAGAAGTATAATGTTTGTTTTACTTCTTTTTTAAAAAAATATATTATTTTTTTATTGATTTCAGAGAGGGAGAAAGAGAGAAATATCAATGATGAGAGAGAATCATTGCTCGGCTGCCTCCTGCACACCTTCACTGAGGATCAAGCCCGCAACCCGGCACGTGCCCCCTCAGTCCACAGACCGACGCTCTATTCACTGAGCCAAACCAGCCATGGCTGTTTAACTTCTTATCCAATCCCAGAGATTTTCCTGCTTTGCTTCTTCCCACCTCCCTAATCTGTCACCGATGGATTTCATGTAACCCCCTGATGTCCTCCCCTATGATTCTGATGTATAAAACAAGTGTTAAAACTGCCACTTTCTGGAGCTTTTTCTCAGCCTGTTGAGATTTTGCTTCCCTTCAAATTGCCGTCAGTTTGGCTCAGATAAACAAACTCATAAAAATTCTTACAGGTTTTGCTCAGTCTCGACTGCCTTCAACTCAAATTATTCACATGCCAAAGTGGCACCTCATGGGGAGGCCGGTTGTGAATCCCTTCAGTGGTTAGGGCTTCTACATGTACATTTCAAGGGGAAAACTACATTTACCGTGTTTTCCTGAAAATAAGACATCCTCCGAAAATAAGACCTACTTCATGGAAACATAATACATCCCCTGAAAATAAGACCTAGCGCATCTTTGGGAGCAAAAATTAATATAAGACACTGTCTCTTATTTTCGGGGAAACAGGGTAGTTCATAGCCGGTAGGAGCAACAGAATCGAAGAGGCATGGGGAGTTTTAGTGCTCTTACAGATTCTCTCAGAGAGGAAGGCAAACCTGGGCCAAACACAAAGCAAATGCCTTCATCATCAGACCTTGGATGGTCAGGGTTACTACTTGGTGGTTGTTTTTTGTTTTTTGTTTTTTTCACAGATAGGAGCCAGAAGAGAAAGTGAACAAATAAGGAAGGCCTAAAGAGGTGTATCTGAATGCTTGGTAAAGGGGTGGCGGCTGTGACAAACGGGGGAGAATTCGACCCATTGACCCAGGACAGCAGCTATTTGGCGCCAGCCTTGTGAGAGCTTGGTTCTGT
Organism: Vespertilio murinus; assembly: GCA_963924515.1. Lineage (NCBI taxonomy): Eukaryota > Metazoa > Chordata > Mammalia > Chiroptera > Vespertilionidae > Vespertilio > Vespertilio murinus. The sequence goes on along the minus strand of OZ004704.1, from coordinate 62,865,293 downwards.
CGCACCCTCTGTGGTGGGATGGTACTAGAGTGATGTCGTTTTTATGTGAAGCCACCTTACGAGTAAATGTTGGTTTAACATGTATATAAAAACACTTTCAGGCCGGGCAAACACAGCGAAAACCCAGTTTTATTTCACAAGCCACTGAACTTCAGCCTCTCTCCTACTGTGCTGCCTTTCCCAGAGATACTTATATTGTAATGGCGTGTAAACCTTTAAAGGGGAAAGCTCCGGTAAGTTAGATTTTTCAGCCAGAAAAAAAAAAGGAGGATATTTGGACATTGTGCCTTCCCAGTGCCCCCTAAATCTCAAATGTGCACTAATGCCCATTCTAACGAGGCCTAAGACTAAGCTTGGTTGGAAAACATGGTCTAGATAAGTCCTTTGGCTTTCTACACAAATCACACACGTCTTCCGTTACAGTTTTATTTCATCACATGTAAGAAAGCGTGCAGTCATTATTTCTGGTAAGAACACCAATTTTATTTAAAAAAAGTAAAGCTCTTGGTTTAAAGGATCTTTTGCCCAGTTGCTCTATTTTAAGAATATCAGGCCTCCCAGGTTTGCCCTAGACCTCACATTTGGCCGGTCATGGACTATCTGCGCTGTCAGTCACCACCCCTAATCTAAAAGGTAACAGTAAAAAGGAAAAAGTAATTATCAGTTCAAGGCCTGATTCAATGGCTTAAATGCTTGGATGGCTCCCAAAAATTCCCCTGGGAACCACAGGCATAGAAATGCTGGAGCATCTCATCTCGTCTGTTGAAGAGTGAAAATAGGGCACTTATCACCATGGTTACAGAGTTCTGTGGGTAGTCTTGGTCCCTTACTAACCGAAGAGATCAGTTAAGTGACCAACGGGGAATCTGAAGCGCAGCTGCCCGGAGGAGCTGGTTAGAGCAGAGGAGCGCAGGCAACCTCAGGCGTCTTGGAACTGACACATATTCCTTCACCGAACAGGTCCACACGAGGAAAACATATTGTAAGCATGTTTTACAAATACTCATATTATAACAAATCAATGTGAATTTGGGCTCGTTTTTTAAATTAACTAGAAGATACAAGTATTCATTAAAAATCTGTATAGAGGGGACCTGGCCAGGTAGCTCAGTTGGTGAGAGCATCATCCCTACAGGCCACGGCTGCGGGTTCAATCTCTGGTCAGGGCGCATACAAGAGTCAACCAACAGATGAATAAATAAGCACAACAACAAACCAATGTTACTCTTTCTCTCAAATCAATAAATGAAAATATATATTTTTAAACTTGCATTAACATTTGTGGAGAATGGGGAAATTTTCCCTCTTTCCTCTTTTAGTTCTTCTGGTTGCCCCTAATAATCAACTTGACATGAGACAGATAAAAAGGAGAAAATAACCAACTTTAATTAGGTGTGTACATGTAGGGGTTTCATAAGAATATGGGGCAAGCCGAAACCGGTTTGGCTCAGTGGTGGAGCGTCGGTCTGCGGACTGAAGGGTCCCGGGTTCGATTCCGGTCAAGGGCATGTACCTTGGTTGCGGGTGCATCCCCGGTGGGGGATGTACAAGAGGCAGCTGGTCGATGTTTCTCTCTCATCGACATTTCTAGCTCTCTATCTCTCTCCCTTCCTCTCTGTAAAATATCAATAATATATATATATTTTTAAAAAAGAATATGGGGCAACCAGGACAAATCCAGCAGTCTCATCTTAAACTCGGGAGGAAAAGAGGTAGTGGTTTGAGACTTCAGAGGGGAGGGAAGCAATTCGCATGGAGATGGGAGAGCAAATGTTTGTTAGACAAATGTTTGCTGGGCCGTCCTTAATGATGGGACACCTGAGAGGACTTTGATCAAAGGGGCTTGCTCGGGTCCTCCCTGTCACACACTATTCATTTTAACTATAGTTGTCTGTGATGATAGCTTCCTTCCTAATAGAATGAATCCATATTCTCAAGGATTTTGTGGATAGAAAAAGCGCCTCATGGGATAACTTTATATAATCTCTCATGTGAGAATGGGTTTGATTAATCACTTTTCAGAATTGAGACTCAAAGATTTGTTTGACTCTCATGCATTTTGCCTTTTAGATCCTTTAATGTATGCCCCAGCATGTAGCTCAAAGAAAGTGGAGATTATTTTAAAGACTTCCAAAAAAATATCCTTTGGAAAGAAATTAATTTTGATATCTATACCATAGTCTTAGGAAGAGAAATGTAAATAATAACAATAATAATGTTCTAGTATAAAAAGAGAGGGCATACAGAAAAACAGCTCAAAGGAACCCAAGGAGAGTCTGAAAGTGTGCTGTGCAGCGTTACCAGGGTAACAGTAAATATTTCCTACCTTCCTTCTACACCAGCACTGCTGCACCATGAAATTTAAACAATATTTAATCAGAGCTGCATTCACCACTGATTGCCAATACACAAAACCCATCACCTTCTTGGGCTATGGTACCTCAAGGCAAAAGGAAACCTCAAGCATTATGGGACTAGGATTTCACTCATAGCCATGTAATAATTTCCTGCTAATTCAAAAAGAGACAATGATTGGATTTAATTTGAGCAGGGAAAGACTTGGTTTTAACCATGGCTCCAGCTACTATGCTAATCATTCACATAGATTATCTATTATAGTAATACAACATCCTAGTTTCCCATTTTACTTAAGACAGCCCTAAAGAAGCTAAACAATGTGTTTAAAACCACAGAGCTGGTAAGTGACCCAAATCGGATAGGACACATAACCTCTGATTCCAAAGCTTGTGCTCTCCATCAAGGAGAACTACCAATATAAGGAGAATGTCAAGCGCAAGCTGAGTAAGACAAGCAGTAAGTTCCATAGTTTTTGGAAGAGATAGTCCCCCAGTTAGAAAAAACAGATTTTTCTAACCTAACTGCTACATGGCAGCATCCAAGATAAAGAACTTTTTATTTCAATTAACAAAGGATGGGAAGTCCCCCAGATGAAGGGTCAAGGACATCTTCATCGTGGGAGAAGGTAGCACTTGATCTGAGTCTTGAGTACTGGACAAGATGAGAGATGAAGAAAGCCCATTCCCGACCTGAATTTAATAGCAAATTGAAAAGATGTAAGTCCGTAACGGATTTAGATGTACATTTGTAAGTAATTATTCACTCAATAAATGTATCGTGCATCTATTATGTGTAAGGTACTATGCTGGAGATACCGTGAACGAGAAGGTAATGTGAGGGAAACGGCATTTCTTTAAAAACTGTTTTAAGTGTCCCTGCCTTACGGGGTGACTAGGATGACCAAGACAACTATAGCAAGTTATTAATGGGGGGAAAATAATACAAGGCTGTCAAAATTATGAAGTAATAACTTTGTAATTGTGATGACCAACCTGTGCCTATGTCACATGTAAATTATTAAACATAGACTAATTTTGAAGTGGCTTACAAAGATACCATGCTGCACAGAATGGAATGTAAGAGCATATGGAAATTGGAGTAAAGAAAAACAAATATTTTTTAATGGAAAAATAAATAATTAAATAAAATGACATGAAGCTAGGGTAAAAAAACAAATCAAATACCTGCTGTAGAGGGCTGTAAATTTGAGTCTATAGTTCTTTACAGTCAATCCTCCCCTCCCCAAAGAAAAACCCCACATGTCATATGAGTCTACAACACAAAACACACCATTCAATTAAGAAAATAAAAATGAATTTCTGGTAGTAGGAATAACAAAAACAGCTAAATTATTGGTTACCATATGCAACTATGAGCTTAATTAATTTGAGTGCATTTTCTCATTTGATGAGCACATTAACCCCATGAGATAGGTACTATTATAATCTCAGTTTTACAGAGAAGAAAATGGGAGTTAAGAAGGCCAGTAAATTTCCCAAAGCACACAACTAGTATGTGGGGCAGGCAAACTCATGCCCAGGAACTTCGCCACTAGGTTATATCTGAAATAACCTTTCCCTCTAAGTCTTCAGGAAAATAGACCAAGCAATGTAGAAAAGTACCTCAAACGTCAATGCACATAGAAATCATCTGCAGAATCTTAAAATACAGATTCTGGTTCAGTAGACATGGGGTGGGCCTTGACATTCGGCATTTCCAACTTGCTCCCAGGATACACTCATACAGCTGACTCAGACCACCTTTGATTAGCCCAGCTGTGACAAACCATGTCCCCCCAGTTTCTGGAGGTTCTATCTGATAGCATCCCTCAAAGGAAGTGGATGGCATTAAACTAAAGCATCTCTTTGTAAAAGCAAAACTATACCAGGAATGTAGCTCTGGAATGACTTGGCCTCACCAAGGAATTTAAAGTATCTGGAGGGGAAAAACAGATATTCTGTTAATATATACCTATGGTCATACTATCAGTCTGTAAGTGCCACAGAATGGTAACTAGTCACCTAAACTGCAACTAGAGACAATTACTGATGACTGGATCTCAATGAGGTGGGTGTTAAGTGCTAATTACTCACATGGACTCGTTTACTGCAAGAAGGTAAAAAAAGGCCAAAGCACAGGGATATTCAGAGAGAAAGGACCTCCTGTTTTCATGCCTAGAAAATGTATTTTTCTAACCTAACTGCTACATGGCAGCATCCAAGATAAAGAACTTCTTATTTCAATTAACCAAGGATGGGAAGGAGCTTCTGCAACTGCAATGTTAGAGCCCACAATTTTTTAACAAAGCTGTGTATGTTCAATCAGTATTTTGCTCTTAATTTAGAATTTGTTGCCAAGGAAACAGCCTATCTAATAAAAGAGTAATATGCAAATTAACCATCACTCCACTACACCCACAAGCCATGCGCTCAAACAAGACCCATCAGCCAATCAGAGCGAGTATGCAAATTAACCCAACCAAGATGGCTGTGGCCACAGAGAAAGCAGGAGGGAAGCTTGGATTTCCCAGGTGATGGAGCAAACCAAGCTTTCCCCAAACCCTGGCCAGCCCAGGCCTCCACTTAAGGCTATAACGTTTCAATTATAGAAGGTAAATAAATCCCCTGCCACCATAGAGTCAGCAGAAGGCTTGGCTCCATGCCAGGCTACAAAGTTTCAATTGTAGAATGTAAACCCCAGACACCAGGGCCTCCACTTGGGTCACTGGGGAACGTGACCAGCCTGAAAACCATCACAGGCCCCTCACCCAGGCTGCCCCACATCTCAAGGGAACCCCCACCCTGATCCAGGACAACCATCAGGGAAAATCAGCTGGCCCCCACCCATGTACCAGGCCTCTACCCTATCTAATAAAAGAGTAATATGCAGATTGACCATCACTCCAACACACAAGATAGCTTTTCCCCCATGTGGTTAAAGATCCTGCCCCCATGTGGACACAGGTGACCACCACAAGATGACTAGCAGGGAAGGGTAAGTGGGGGGGACCAGGACTTCAAGAGAGGGCAGTTGTAGGTGATCAGGTCAGCAGGGGAGGGCAGTTAGGGGTGACCAGGCCGGCAGAGGAGGGAAGTTGGGGGTAAACAGGCTGGCAGGGGAGCAGTTAGATATCAATCAGGCTGGGAGGGGAATGTTTAGGGGGTGATAAGGCTGGCAGGCAGATTGGGTTAGGGGCAATCAGGAAGGCAGGCAGGTGAGCAGTTGGTAGCCAGCAGTCCTAGATTGTGGTAGGGATGTCCGACTGCCCGTTTAAGCAGAATTCCAGTGGAATCAGGCCTAAACGGGCAGTCGGACATCCCTCGAGGGGTCCCAGATTGGAGAGGGTTCAGGCTGGGCTGAGAGACACACCCTGCCCCCTCCTATCCCGTGCACGAATTTCATGCACTGGGCCTCTAATCAATAACTAAGCACATTCAAGGTAAATCTTTCTTCTTCCTGTTTTTGAAATGAATTGTCTAGCAAGATAGCAAGTTACAGAGTTTAGTTAATCAAGCAGCTAGTTGGGTTTAATCCTATTTACCATGTCCTTGCATCAGCTGGACCTCCTTATGCCTTGGTTTCTTTACCTGTAAGGTAACTATGATTATACTCCTGTACTCTGGTAATTTAATTCTGGGACATGGTTGCTTTATCTGATGTATAGTTTAACATCTCATTATGCATGATCAAGAATCAGTAGATTTAAAGTCTTCTGTGAAATTACCCTGGGAAGGAAGGGGACCGAGAACTTCCATTTTCTCCTTCAATAATGCAAAGCCAATGCTTGCCTTGCCCACAGGAACGGGAGCAATGTGGAAAAAAAAATGAAGTCTTTAAAAATCCTGTTCCCACAAATATTATATAGTTCTCAGTTTCTATATTATATATGGTTTCTCAGTTTCATGGCACTTCAGAAATCAGAGCCAAGGAAAGCCCAAAACCTGGGTATGTGCCCTGACCAGGAATCAGCCAGCAACATTTCAGTGCACAGGGCTATGCCCAACCAACTGGGCCACACTGGTCTGGGCTGTAAAAATTATTTCATAATTTCTATAGAGAGAGCAGAAGGACTCTAATATCTCTATAACCAGTTGCATCTAATTTAGTACATTCCCTCTGAGAATGCGGCCATATCACAAAGCTCACCTCCAGGAAATCATGGACAGGTTCCTTTTGGGGGACCTTAAAGGCAGTGCATGTTGCATTGTGTACCGAAGCGCTCACCCCAAACAATTCCTAATGGATGCGCTTCCCATTATTATTCATCAGAGAAATGCAAATTAAAACCAGAATAAGATACCACTTCACAAACTAGAAGAGCTTAAATTTAGATCAACAAAGCCACATGTTCACAGAGATGGGGAGAAACTGGAACTCTCAAAAATTGACGGTGGGAGTGTAAAATGGCACAACCGCTTTGCAAAAATACTTGTCAGAACTACCTAAACTAAATGTAGGTATACTTATATTTCCCAGCAATTCCATTCCTGGGTATACGTACAAAAGAAATAAGTGCTTGTACCCAACAAAAGAGATGTACAGGAATGGTTATAGGTACTTTTTTTCATAATATCCAGAAAATGGAAACAACCTGAAATCCCATCACAAGCAGAAAGGATATATTGTGTTATAATCATAGAGTGAAATAGTGTACAAAATGAGAATGAACTAACTTCCACTGCAGGCAACAACAAAGATAAATCTCACAAATAGCATGTGTGAAGGAGTACAGATACAATAGACTGTATACCGTAATATTTACAAATTTACAAATAAATATGACAGCATTAACACCAGTCCATAATGATAGAAGTCAGAGTAGTTACTGGGGGGTGGGAGTGCGTTTGACTAGGAAGGAATGTTGGAAATCTATATCCTCATCTGAGCAGTGGCTTCCAAGGTGATATATATGAAAAATTCATTGAGTTCTTGACTTGAGATTTGTATATCATAAATGTTGTGTCATGCTTTAACATAATATATTTTTTATATTGACATCAATGCAGACTTGCCTTGAAAAGAAAAAGAATCAATACTTCAAAGCAGCTAGCCCTAGCCAGCTTGGCTCAGTGAATAGAGCATCGGCTTGAAGAACAAAGGGTCCTGGGTTCGATTCCAGTCAAGGATAGTACCTTGGTTGCAGGCTCCTCCTCAGCCCAGACCCTGGTAGGGCGTGTGCTGGCGGCAACCAATTGATGATGTTCTCTCACATCGATATTTCTCTCTGTCTTTCCCTCTCTCATCCACTCCCTCTAAAAATCCTTGGGAAAAAATCTCGATGAGGATTTTTAAAAAGAAATAGATCAAAGCAGCTAAACAGGAAACTTGAGTCTCAACCACTGTGCCCTTGAAAAAGCGTAGGGGGCCGAAACCGGTTTGGCTCAGTGGTAGAGCATCGGTCTGCAGACTGAAGGGTCCCAGGTACGATTCCGGTCAAGGGCATGTACATTGATTGCGGTCACATTCCCCTCCCCCCCTGCCTAGGGAGTGTGCAAGAGGCAGCTGGTCAATGTTTCTCTCTCATCGACGCTTCTAGCTCTCTATCTCTCTCTCTTCCTCTCTGTAAAATATCAATAAAATATATTCTTAAAAAAGAAAAGAAAAAGAGTAGGGGAAGAAGGAAGGAGCACAGCACACCTGGGGTATCTCAGAGCAACGAATATGTGTAAGTTGTTTCTCTCCCTCTATCTTCATCCCTTCCTCCCGCCATTTTTTTCTTATTTCTTGCTTTCCCCCCCTCAAATCTTCCCTAACTACAGAAAGAGGGGGGGAAAAAAGGTAGAAGCAGAGCTATGGAGTCAGGGAAACCTGGTGCATCATCCTGTGTGGTTTTGCTTGAAGCAAGGTTAGGGTTCTCCCTGAATGGGCTGGCAGGACTCACTGGAGTCCTGTGAAGTCTAAGTGGAAGAGTCTCCTGTAGTCTTTCTAGCTATAATTATGCTTTTTCAATTATTTTGATTTCTTTACTTTAGCAACAAAGAACTTTTAGAAGGCAGATTAGCACCTTAAAACAACCTAAATCAATGTTAAAGATGTTTATAGAAGATACCTGAATGAATTATTTTTTAAATAAAAGAAGTTAACACCTTTTAATGGTTATTCTATGGCATATCTCACAATGGCACATTTGATGACCAGGGTTTGAAATATTTCTTTAAATGCAACACAGTAAAGTGCATATCTTAAAGGTAAAAAAAAAATGTTCATTTGCATGAGGACTAAAAGTTATTTTTCTAGTATTATGCAGATGAGTGCATGTGGCTCAGGGTAAAATTTGCAGTGTTATATCCCAAATGACATAGATTGAAATAAAAATAATGTCTTCGGGGAAAATATAAGAAATTTTGAAGTGGTTCTAGGTATGACAGAAGTACTTCAAAGGTTCAAGGGGAAAAATCAGTTTATGGATTTCTACCTTGAAGAGTTCTAAATTGCTTCCTAAACTATGAAAGCAGAAAGAAAAACTTTGATCACTTTATCTACAACCTGAAAAGTTTATGTGTTCCCATTTGGACAAAGAAGAGATGGACTATGATCCAATCATCTTGCATATCGGTAAACTTGACACTCCAACTTAAACGTGAAACAAGTAGTTTAAACACAGCGTAAGCATTTTTATTGAATTCTCGTTTGACACCTTTGTCATCTTCACATCATGTTTCTGATTTCACAGGAGAGAACTGTGCTATAATATGAAGGCAACAAATCTAATTATGTTGAAGATTAAAAACACCTCTTCGGAAGAATAGGAATATGTGATTTATGCTAAAAAATACATAATAATAATGATAATAATACAGTTAGAAAATGTGACTGAGGGGAGTCCTCATTATGTACCAGTAACCAACCCAAGTCCCTGCCCTTTGCATTGTTAGGAAGGAGATGTGAAGCGTTTGAGGGAGTAAAGTTAGTAGAACTAGGTAAGAGGTTCAAACCACAGTCCACCACCCACTCCCTGACCCTGCACACATTACATTACTTCTCTACAACTCTGTTTCCACATCTGTAAAATAGGAATAGCACCTATTTCGTGCAACCAATATCCCTGAGTGCTACACAAAATTATTGCCTCGTAAGGCGTTTCTAACTAACAAATGCTAAAATACTTATAAAACAGTTTGAAAAATGCCTCACACGTGACAGTCCCCCATAAGTATGAGCCCTTCTCCTTGAACCTCTTCCCTTTTGTTGACAACATTCACAGCCTTTTTACTTTTCCCCAAAGAGGACTTTTTGTAATACAAAAAGCAAATACAATAAAATACCACAGAAACTTAATAGAGCAGAACATGGAAACGCAGAGACATGGAAACGAGTTTATTTAAGCAGAACACCACATGTCATCGCTGAGGCTAATGACGACGTTAGCTCCTTCAGTGGACCCACTGGAGGTGCCAACTAACACACCGAAGGAGCCAAATCTCTGACGTGACAGGTTTCTTTCCTCTGTTCCTCCCACCCCTTCGTGCAGTGCTCACTGACTTGAAACTTAGCTGAGGTGAGCAGTAATGAAACTCAAATCAAATGCCCCTCCATCCAGAGGAGGTCAGACTCAGATCCCTGGCAAACATATAAGCAACACCTCACTTAAGAGATTTTGGACCGCGAATTGATGGCACAGCAGCATAAACTCTTAACTAGAGCAGCCTCCATGAAAAGCGCCACGAGCATTGTAAGGACCCATGGCCCCCTGAGAGAAAAACGTTCTTGTGTTCCAGCAAGAGTATTCAGGGTGCTTGTCTGGTTTATAAAAATTCCCCATTCTTTTAGCTGGCAAGGGCTTGCTTTTAGTCCAAATAACGTTCTCCAGGAACTCCTGTGCCTCTTGGATCCCCTGTCTAGAGCAACGTTAAGGAGCAGCTCTGGGTCCCTGGGAGAGGCGGGTTGGCTGGTAGTGTAAGAGGAAACCGAAAGCACCTGCATGTCCACGTGTTTAGGCTTCAGGCCAGGTTAACACCTGGTTAGACTCATTGTAAGAGACTGAGGGAAACATACGCTGTTTCATCTGGGTTCCATCATGGATGTCTCCCTCATAAAAGCATAGCTACTCCAAGAAATAGCCCCAACAGCGACAGAGTCCAGATGGATTATTTTGCCCCATTTTGGGGAGTTGGTCCAGCCAAGATTATTAGGTAATGTCTGGGACGCCCCTTGCTCGCCAGCAAAGGCTGTGTTTTGGTTTGGGAGTGGTAACTGGAGAGGGGCTCCATTTAACCTGCCCACCGTCAGCTGTAAAACTGCCAGCCGTCAGTTGTAAAAGAAAACATATCGTCTGTGCCACTGTGACTTGGCTGCCTCGCGATGGTTATTTCAAATTTTCATTACCGAGTAATGCATGCAACCAACATCCCTGAGTGCTACACATTATTAGTGCCAAGACTCACCCATCCTTCAGCCTCTCATGGAGACGCCCTCTTTCTGAACCTTGTCTTACCCTCCCTCGGCTTGGGATAGATTAAGGGAGGGAGTTGGAAGAGGGAATTGTGCACATCACTTGGCGGTGGAATATATGTCAATTTCATTACTTTAAAAAAAATAAGCTGAAAGTTTAACGGTTTAGTTTGGGGGCCCTATCAAAATGTCTCTGACTCAAAATAGCTGCCTGAAAATGTCACAGACTGTGAACTGCTCAAAAATTTTAAGAAAAACTTCTCCAGAGAAAGCAGTAGTATTTCTCTGGATGACCGTGAGTAACCACTAAAGGATTAGACCAAAAGATGCTAGGGGCATTTGTATCCAAAAAGACCTATCTGCCTGTATGCTCACATGTTCTATTCTGTGTATAAGAAAATAGCCATAAGGATGTGAAGACGGTGCTCCAAGAAGCATTAGAAACTCACCAGGGACTTCAAGGATCATGAAATGGCCTGATCTTTCATCTCGGGCTCACAGAATGCCTTAAGAATGTCATCTGTGAGCCCAGCCGGCGTGGCTCAGTGGTTGAGTGTCAACCTATGAACCAGGAGGTCTGGGTTTGATTTCTGGTCAGGGCACATATACAGGCTGTGGGCTCAATCCCCAGTAGGGGGCATGCAGGAGGTAGCCAATCAATGATTCTCTCTCACCGTTGATGTTTCAATCTCCCTCTCCCTCTTCCTTCCTCTCTGAAATCAATATATTCTTTTTAAAAAAGAATGTCATCAGTGGGATCTATGCACATATATGAACCTTGGATTCCTTTGCTTTGTTACTACTATCATAGCTCATAGCAATACAAGCACGTGAAAAGGAAAGAGCAGGATGTGAGCTACATAGCATAGGCTTTTGGCTGCCAATTTCAGATAATGCATGGGAGCAGGTTTAGAAGGAATATCCGCTGGAAGGGAAAAGACAGCTAGCTAACTTCGTTACTCTGCTTCCATGGACCCAGAGGTGTTTTTCAGTTTTCCTACTGCAACGTTAAAAGGGATGGTCCTGCTGGGAGGCTCGTCTGAAAAAGAAAGGAAAATAAAAAGGTCACCAATCAAAAGGTGATGGCAAGGGCAGGGGAGTATGCAATAAAAACAAGCAAATAATCTGTGAAAAAGCATCCCCTTAATGAAACCAAGGGCAGTGCCAATAAAAATATGTAGACATGATTGGAAACCAATACATTCATCTTTTCTCATACCCATGCAAATGTGAATAAGCCTCTTCCATTAAAAATGCTTCTCTTACTTGAAACAAGTAAATAGCACTTTTAAAAAACTAATTACTCATCTGCTCCAAATGCATTCAATCAGCTTTTACAGATATTAGTATAATTATACTCTTTTCTCCAAAATTTAGAAGAAATCAAAATATAATAAATCACTATCTGAGAATGTTAGAAATTCAATAACATTTTACCTCATCCTTAAGCATTATTTCCAGTTGCTGGTATATACATGTAGTATACCAGTGCTTTCCAATAGAACTTTCTCCAAAGATGAAAATATTCTATATCTGCACTATCCAATACAGTAGCCACTAGCTATTGAATACTTAAAATCTAGAGAGTGCAGCTAAGAAAATGAATTTTCAATTTATTTAAATTTATACAGCCGCATGTGGCTAATGGCCATCATACTAGACAGTATAGATTATATAGCTATTGCCTTGTTACTATGCAATTCTTTTCACATTAACTATGACTGATTAGGAAAAAATGTTGTCAGAAGTATAAGAAAATATACAAAAGTTTGCTATCTTTAGTGCAAAAAAATTTTAGAAAATGAGTAAGAAAATAACAAAATCCAGTGGGGAAAAAAAGATAATTCTCCCAAAAAATTAAAATTGTGATATTTAGAAAAAATCTTCAAGTGCACAATTGATATCAATGAAAAAATTAAATAAAGACATCTTCAAGTAGGCAAAGATTAACAAATGATTAAAAACAATATTGAGCCGAAACCGGTTTGGCTCAGTGGATAGAGCGTCGGCCTGCGGACCGAAAGGTCCCAGGTTCGATTCCGGTCAAGGGCATGTACATTGGTTGCGGGTACATCCCCGGTGGGGGATGTGCAGGAGGCAGCTGGTCGATGTATCTCTCTCATCGATGTTTCTAGCTCTCTATCGCTCTCCCTTCCTCTCTGTGAAAAATCAATAAAATATATTAAAAAAACAAAAAAACAATATTGAGCCAAAACCAGTTTGGCTCAGTGGATAGAGCGTTGTTCTGTGGACTGAAGGGTCCCAGGTTCGATTCAAGAGCATGTACATTGGTTGAGAGCACATCCCCAGGAGGGGGCGTGCAGAAGGCAGGTGGTAGATGTTTCTAGCTCTCTATCCCTCTCCCTCCCTCTCTGTAAAAAATCAATAAAATATACATTTTTTAAAAGAATATTGGTAAGTTTATGAGCATTTATAATAGAACATGGACAATCTTTCAGGACACTTTGTAAATATGCATCAAAAGCTTTAGGAATGATCCTTGTCTGACCTGCTCATTTCATTGTTTGTGAGGGTTTTGTTTTTTTCCAAAATATATTTTATTGATATTTTACAGAGAGGAAGGGAGAGAGATAGAGAGCCAGAAACGTCAATGAGAGAGAAACATCAACCAGCTGCCTCTTACACACCCCCTACCGGGGATGTGCCCGCAACCAATGCACATGCCCTTGGCCGGAATCGAACCAGGGACCCTTCAGTCCGCAGACCAATGCTCTACCACTGAGCCAAACCGACCTCTGCATGTGAGGGTTTTTTGTTGTTAATTCTTACCCGAGGATATTTTTTTCCATTTATTTATTTTTTTAAGAGAGAGAGAGAGAGAGAGAGAGAGAGAGAGAGAGAGAGAGAGAGAATGGAAGAGAAGGAGACTGAGACACATCGATTGGCTGACTCCTGCCTGCGTCCTGATGAGGACTGGAGATTGAACCTGCCACCAGGTACATGCCCTTGACCAGGAATAAAACCCACCAGCCTTCAGTGTGCAGGCCAATGCTCTAACCTCTGAACACACTGGCCAGGGCATTTGTGGGTTTTTTACTTTTTATAAAGAAATAATCAGATATACAAAAAGATGTATATAAAAGGCTCTTCCCAACAGCTCATTGTGATAGTAAGAAACTAGGAAAAATACTTGAAGTTTATGTTTATAAAATAGTGAAATCTTCTTTAAGGCATATTATGCATAGGTTATATGAAAAAAGTCTGAAAGAATATTTATTAAAATGTCAAAACTCATTTTTACTGTACAATGGGATACAGGCAATTTTTTTCCAATGATTTCCACATTAGGCATGCATTATTTTGTAATTCAAAAGCCATACATTCTATTTTTAATATATGCAGAGGGAAATCTTGCCTTTGTAACACTTTCCCCACCCAATCTCCGACACTGGAAGGTGTCACTGAAAGGCGGAAAGATTGTTCAAGCTGGTCCCATGTGAGGACTTGGCTTATAAAATGTTGTCTCCAGCAGCACTTCTAAACTTTAATGCACATACTGGCCACCCTAGAATCTTGTTAAAATGAAGATTCTGCTTCAAGAGGGTTGGGTAAGGGCCTGAGTGGCTGAGTCCCTAACCAGTGTCTGCCTGGTGAGGCTAGTGCTGTGGGCGGTAGTCTGCACTCCCAGTTGCAAAGGTTTCAGCCAATTATCAATCAGCAACCACGTTTGCCATTCTGAAGCCATGCCACTCCCTTCCCAACTCTCAAAGGTATTTCTTCTGTTGACAGGTTAACTTCATCAGAATGCCCAACTTTAAACTTTGTGTTGGCTTAACATGGCTTCCTCCACTGGTTTGCATTTACTTTATAAATCACTGCAGACTTCTAGTGTTTGACCTTGCTGCACATTACAGCCACCGGGGGAGCTTTTATGGCTCAGTGAAGTCAGTATTAATTCTGACATGACCAGCCATGTTTGTCAACCACTGTTCTACAGAGAAGGAGAGCATCTAAGAAAGATGAGGTCATCAATACATGAGCAATAGCAGACATAGCTGCGCTCACTTTCCTATCAAGATAATCAGACCCTTCCCAGAATCATAAGGGACATCAGCATTATAGAATAGAAACATAATGCAAACCATGTGTCATTTTTAAATTCCTGATAGCCACATTAAAAGTTTAAAACAGCCTGGCTAGCATGGTTCAGTGGTTGAGTGTCCACCTATGAACAAGGAGGTTATGGTTCAATTCCAGGTCAGGGCACATGCCTCGGTTGTGGCTCAATCCCCAGTGGGGGGTGAGCAGAAGGCAGACAATCAATGATTCTCTCTCATCATTGATGTTTCTGTCTCTCTCACCCTCTCTCTTCCCCTATGAAATGAATAAAATATATTTTTAAAAGAATTTTGAGCTATAAAATTGTGGATAGCTCATAGAATGCAATATACTAAATTAGTCCCTGTTCTTACAAACTAGAGTAATCTCATCCTTTGACAGTTGAAAATGTATATAATTTATATTTTCCCTTTGTTGTATGACCCTTTGGGAGGTGGGGGTTGTTTGTTTGTTTGTTTGTTTGTTTACACATGTCCTTCTTTTATCTAGGTTCATTGGCAAAAGCCCTATGTAAATATTAATTTAGTGGGAGAATATTTTATCTACTTTGTTTTTTGGACCATTCACTTATTTAACAAAAATATCGAACCATACTATGCTAGATATTAGGGGTGAACAAAAATGAGAACAAAAACATATATAGCTTATGGTATGGGAGATAGACACTTAACACATAATAAAATATGCAAGTAAAATTACAACTGTAGTGAGTACTAGAATGAAAACATAATAGGGAGGTTTGTTTCTCCATTTCTTTGTACCAAAGAGTGAGGGCTAGTTTCAGTAAGATGAAGCTGAAAAAGGATACAAAGGACAAATTATGGGAAGCTTTGATCAAAGGCCGGTTAGAGGTTTTGGTCTGCATTTTAAGAGCAGCGGAAGTCTCTGGAGTGTTAATGTGTAGGGGGTAAGGGGAGTTGGATGGTGGGAAAAGATCATTCTGAATTTCTAAAAAAAATTTAAAAAAAACACTCTGAGTTGAGTTTGTAGCTGAAGTAGAGTACACAAGATGTTCAATTGGGCAGCAAAAAAAGTATTTGAGCTCCTATTAACATATTATATTAAAAATTTAAGCTTTACTGATATTTAACCCAAGGGTTCACTTAGCCTGTATATCAGGTTGTTGTATGTTGATTAGGGTAGTGGAGATAAACAAGGGAAAGTATGGTTATTCCACAGTGTTGACTGACTGGGGAACCCTCACCCATTTATTTTTTTATGCATGCCAGGTTAAGTGTACTTAAAGACATAATGCTAGTTTAACTAAAATAAGCTTTGTAAAGAGAACACAATCTTTTTAAAAATATATATTTCTTTATTGATTTCAGAGAGGAAGGAAGAAGGAGAGAGAGAGATAGCAACATCAACAATGACAGAGAATCATTGGTCAGCTGCCTCCTGCACACCCCCCACTAAGGATCAAGCCTACAACCCAGGCATGTGCCCTTGGCTGGAATTGAACCTGGGTCCCTTCAGTCCGCAGGCTGACACTCTATCCACCGAGCCAAGCCGGCTAGAAAAACACAATCTTTAAAGAACTCCTGTAAAAAAGAAAATGGGGGTAGGGGGCGCCTGAAGTTAATAGTAACATCATAAGGCTTAGCAATCAAGAAGTCACCCTGGGTTTCTGACTTGCATGACTCTTGTCACTGAAATGAGATGACCAGCTTTGGTGTGTTGTGAAGGAGAGGGTGCAGGGTTCATGGCTTAGATTTGGACCATATTAGGCTCAAAGAAGTGCTATTGAATATGGATGTCAGGCATTTTACAGATGTCTAGCCTAAGCATTTCAGTCATCTCAGTAAAGGTGTTAATTTAGATTATGTAGACTTCAATAAAAATCTTAACTTGAAACATCAAAATTTTAATTTTTAAAAGCCTCATATCTCTGTGATCTGTCTTCTCTCATTGTCAATAATTAGAATTGTATATTTACTCTGATGTTTTTAAAGTTATCCTTTCTAAAAGTTAAGCAAGTCTGTTTCCACCTTGGGATCTTTAAGAGGAGCTCATGGTACTGTTTTTTATGAGTAAATGTATTAACCACTGTTTATAGGGGTGCTTGTTTAAAAGAGGCACTTGAAACCAACTGTTTAGTTTTAAAAGTATGAAAATTTCACACATACAGAAAAAAAATTAGCTATGTACCTAAGCACCCATGAGACATATTTGGTAGGCTTATATTTTTCCGTATTTGCTCCAGATTTTTAAAAAACGAAGTAAAGCGTTTATAAAAATATAAACATATCTATTCTCATCTCTTCTCTTTCTTCCATTAATCTGCATCTTAAGTGCAATAATCTAATGAATGGTTTTTAAGAAATAATAGCCTCAAATTAGCTGTATTAACAAGAATAAATCTTAAACATAAATGGTAAGGGGGAAAAAGGAAGTCCCAATTTATTTTAGCATTTCAAATAGTTGAATGAAAATAAGATTTAACTACAGTAGAATTGCTAAGGCTAATCAAAACATCAAATTGCTTTACTTTTGGTTGGAATTTTTTTTTTCAACCCCTGTGGTTATGTTTATATCAACAACTAGAGGCCCAGTGCACAAAATCTGTGCACAGTGGCGGGGGGGGGGGGCAGAGAGGGAGG
Organism: Vespertilio murinus; assembly: GCA_963924515.1. NCBI lineage: Eukaryota > Metazoa > Chordata > Mammalia > Chiroptera > Vespertilionidae > Vespertilio > Vespertilio murinus. Next base: position 62,847,864 of record OZ004704.1, on the reverse strand, counting down.
TGTCCCTCAGCCCAGCCTGCATCCTCTCCAATCTTGGACCCCTCGGGGGATATCCAACTGTCCAGGATGGGGCCTAAACGGGCAATTGGACATCCCTCTCACAATCTAGGACTGCTGGCTCCCAACTGCTCACCTGCCTGCCCTCCTAATTGCCCCTAATCGCTTCTGCCTGCCACTCCCTAACCACTCCCCTGCTAGCCTGATTGATGCCTAACTGCTCCCCTGCCTGCCTGTTTGCCCCTAACTGCCCTTCCCTGCAGACCTTGTCACCCCAAACTGTTCTCCCTTACAGGCCTGGGTCCCCCCAACTGCCCTCCCCTGCTGGCCATCTTGTGATGGCCATCTTGTGTATACATTGGGCAGCCATCTTGTGTGTTGGAGTGATAGTCTTTTATTATTCTTTTATTAGATAGGATAATGATAAACCAGAGATTATTTTAAAATTGCACTTTATTTGGTAGGAATCTGTTAAAACATGAACTTCATTAAGAGGAAAGAATCATTTTAAGAGGACCTTATGATGAGAAAACTGGAATCATTTCTTGTTTAGGGCATATGCCTGATTACTTAACATTTCAGTCACCAACTATAGTCAATTCTATAAATTTGAGGCCATAATTTGTGCCAAGCTCAGTGGTTACAAAGATAATGGTATAATCTAGACCTTGCTCTTTAGCATTTCAAAGTTGTGGAGCAGATATAAGCAAATTGCAAAACAGCATGATAAGCACTTTCCTAACCACCCAGAATGTTCAAAGTTCCAAGGGAGAGAGGATAGTATCTGATTCTACCTAGTGGATTTGTTCCAAAGGTCCTGTCACTGATATGACCAACAACATTCTTTGGCCTAGAGAACAGTTCACACATGCAATTGCAATGCTCTTTTTTTAACTGGTCTTTGAGGCACAGTGAAGAGAGCTGCATTGGACATAAAATGCTGTTGTCTGAAGTAGAGCTTAGACAATTGTCCCTTCAGCTTCATGTTATCTATACTGACAAAAGCATAATATGCTAATTAGACCAGATAGCCGAACAGCGTAACAACTGTCCAGAGGACCTCCCAGATGACCTTTTGGACGAAGCCGGGGCTGCGAGGGCCAAGCCCCTTACAAGAGTTTCGTGCATCAGGCCTCTAGTAGATAAGTAAGTAGGTGAACGCTCAGATTTTGTGTAAGCAAAGTGAATATTTTTCATATAAGTTTGTTTGCCTTCCTAAAGAAATAAAGACCCAAAGAAACAGTTAAGCCTGAGTGCTTTTATGCTCAGTTTGATGAAGAGTGCAGTCATGGAGAAATATAATAAGGCAGTAAAATGGGGAAAACTTAATAAGGCCTGTTTGTTCAGATTCTTGGCAGTGTCCCTCAGTCTTGAAGATAAGAATGGTCCTTTCCTAGAGGTGTAGAAAGAGCATCTCTTGCTCTCATTTGTTTGGCTCAGTGGATAGAATGTCGGCCTGCAGAATGAAGGGTCCCAGGTTCAATTCTAGTCAAGGGCACATGCCGAGGTTGATGGCTAGATAACCAGTAGAAAGCATGCAGGAGGCAGCCAGTCAGTGATTCTCTCTCATCATTGATATTTCTATCTCTCTCTCTTCCTTCCTCTCTCTGAAATCAATAAAAATATTTTTAAAAGAAATAAAGAAAAAGCATCTCTCACATGAGGGTCTTATGACCAACTTCAGGGGAGAAGGGTGGTAAGAAGGGTGGTTTTCACTTCTGTCATTTTCTCACTCTTTCAGCTTAAAATATTCAATATGCCAAGGTGCTATATTTTGGGGTAGCCTATCCTGAACAGCTCATCCTGAACGTCACCAATGCTAATTGCTTATTTCTTGAATCCTCTCTTCTCTTGATATATATGAGATTGTCTTCTCTTGCTACCCCATACATGTCCAGGTTCCCTAAGACTCCATCATCCAACCCTCTCTAACTTCAGTTAGGCACTTTTTTCCTGTGACCTCAATTCACATGGCTTCAGTCCTCCCCAATGTGTGAATGACACCCAAATATCTATTTCCAGAGCAAATAATCCCTTGGGCTTCAATTCAAATTCCCTTTTAGATATCCCACAGGCAAGTAACATTCAACTTGTCCAAAATTAAATACCCTGTCTTCTCCCCCACAACTCACCCATCCTCACCCCCCAAATAATTCCAAGTCCTGCCTAATCAGACTCCTGACATCTTTCATACATTTACATTTCTCCTTCCCCACTGACACAGCTTAATTCAGCCACCACCTTCTCACCGGAATTATTCAGCAGCCTTGAGCTTCTCCCAGGCCCGGCCTTGAGCCTCCCTAATCATCTCATAGACTGCAGCCAGGGACTAGATGACCCTCCTTTCTTTCAGACTAACACATACTCACCTGCATTGCAGTATCAATGATACTCACCCCACCCCACCCCCCCAAAACACATGCACAACACTTATACCCACATTTTATAAATTTCACAAAGGAAAAGATATTTTGTTTTTCCAATTTATTTTTGTATCTTTACTGCCCAGCTAACTGCTTCATACATGATAGCTCCTTTAGTATTTGAATGGACAAATTTGAGTGGACTTAATTTATGAAATGTATAAATTATCCCTACTTCATCCTTAGCTTCAATTCATAAGGGGAATCAGTATAGAACATTCAAGTACTTATTGAGAACTAGTTTAAAAACACATAATATATTAGGAATTTATACAACCAAATTGGTTTAACTAAACATTAGCTGAAATAACAGTTTTTAATTTGGTTTTGCAGTGCTGCAGTTATTCGTCCAAGCTGACAATCAGGCTCACGAGTCACAAATATGTTTTAATCTAATGCTATGTTTGCTCAGCTTGATGGAGGGAAACAGGACAAGAGATACAGTAGGTACAGTCTCCTCCTCTCTTCGGGAGGTGGAGCCAATCTCACCCACAACTCGTAGGGCTACCACAAAGCAGAAAGTGTGTGTAGGGGCATAGGCCACAGTGAAACACCCTTGATTTTTCCACCTGTTTTCTAAACTGTTTGCCATGTCAGCCTAAAGCCTGCCTACCAACTCAGACCTCCAGCCCAGGAGAAGAGAAGAGTCATGCACCAAGAAGCATGAATCAGAAGGCACCAAATGTCTCAACACCAAAGCTGGTATCTAGAACATACTAGAACAATCCTTTTCATTTTAAGAATACAGTACTTCAAATCTAGAATTCTGTAGTTAATCTACAGAATAAAATAAGTGTGCTGACATTTTCATTTGCAGATATGCAAACGTTCCAAAGTTAACTTCTCATGGAATCTTACTAACTAGAGGACAGGCTCCCCTTGAATGAGAGAGTAAACCAAGGAGGAGGGAGTTGAGGGATCCAAGAAGGAGGGAGCCAGGACAGGAGGAAGGTGAAGGAAATTTCCATGATGATGTGATGGGAAATCCCAGGAAGGCAGCTGAGGAGAATCAGAGAGGATAAATATTCGAGATTGGAGCAACAGGATCGAAGATGTGTCTTCAAGAATATGGAGAGAAACTGTGAGGTTACCTAAAGTGTTAGAATATGTGAAAAGAAAGTCAATACTTTATGAAACAACACGGGATGAATTGGACATGGCACATGGAAAACTAAGCAAATATAAAAATGAAATTATAGCTCTCTAGAAAACAAAAGTGCAGAAAAGAGTAACTAAAATCATATTGGTGAGGTTCAGGACAGGATAGCCCAAAATATGGCACTTTGGCATATTGTGTATCTTAAGCTGAGAGAGTTTGAGAGAACAGTAGAAGCAGGGAGGTCTCTCTGACCTTCTCCCATTTCTCTCCCCTGAAACAGGTCCCAAGACCCTCATGTAGAAGAGCCCTTCCTGTACCCACAGGAAAGGACCATTCTTACCTTCAAGACCCAGAATCTGAATGAACCGGCTTATATTCCTTGTCCTACCATTCTCAACTGTCCACTCTTCATCAGACTTAGCATAAAAACAATCAGGTTGAACCATTCCTTCTGGTCATTCCCTCATGAAAGTTCTTGTGTCACTGAAACTGGTATTAAATAATTTGTATGCTTTTCTCTTGTTACTCAATCTTTGTCAATTTAATTTTCATACCCAACCAAAAACTCTGAGAGGACCAAGGAGAACGTTTTCCTCCCCTGCAATGTACTGCATGGGTAAACCATGGACAATATTTAAATGATCATAATAATGAAAATTGCATATTGATATATCAAAAAAATGAGGCTGAAGCTATACTGGAAGAGTAGAGGGTCACTTGAGGAGCAAGGGGGCAGGGTTTAAAAATAGGGAATTGACCACTAGACTACAAATTGAACGAGATTGCATTAAGTCAATGTTATTTCCATGTATGGCAGGAAATGCCAAGAAAAGAAGCTAAAAGTGCTTCTTCTTAAGAGTAATAATCAGGAGAAGGAAGCGGGAGAAGGTTGTTCTTTCTAAATTATAATCTTTGTGAAACACGTGGCTTTTTAAACCACATATCTGCATAGTTTTGAAATAAAAATTTGGTTTCAAAAGTAGAAGAAATATGACTGCTTTATCTTCAGAAATTCACATTTAATTTATGGATAATAACAAATCAGTATGTTGTGGATGGTTGACCTAAGAAAGTAAGTATAAAACAGATTTAAATTTCCTGCTGGCACATACAGGGTGGGGCAAAAGTAGTTTGTACTATTTTTATTGTTCATAAAAGAAATAGTACAATAATTAATAAATAATGCAAGAATAAACTCTGCCTCACGGTCTCTCAACTATAAACCTACTTTGCCCTACCCTGGACTGAAGGCATAATTCTTCATAGTGAGCAATACTATTAGAATACACTGTGGCCAAAACCGGTTTGGCTCAGTGGATACAGCATTAGCCTGCGGACTAAAAGGTCCCGGGTTTGATTCAGGTCAAGGGCATGTACCTAGGTTGCGGGCACATCCCCAGTAAGAGGTGTGCAGGAGGCAGCTGATTGATGATTCCCTCTCATCGATGTTTCTAACTCTCTATCCCTCTTCTTTCCTCTCTGTAAAAAATCAATAAAATATATTTTAAAAACAACAACAAACAAACAAAAAAGAATACACAGTGAGATGTGACATTCCCATCTTTTTTTTCCTAACAGATTTTTATTGATTTCAGTGAGGAAGAGAGAGGAGAGAGATAGAAACATCTGTAATGAGAGAGAATCGTTGATCGGCTGCCTCCCACACATTCCATGCCAGGAATCGAGCCTACTACCCGGGCACGTGCCATGACTGGGAATGGAACCACAACCTCCGGTTCATAGGTTGATGCTCAACGACTGTGAAACACTGAATACCATCCTGAATACCACCACAGTATAACTGTCCTGTCAAAATTAAATAGTTCGTCTGGCTGCAGACTCCTACTTGCCCCCAGTGGTCCTCTTCCTGGTCTGCCACATGCACCAGTTTAGGTGTGAGCAGAAAATGAGAATTTTCATCATTCGTTGTCATCATGGCGTGTTTGTCACAATTTTTCCAATCTAAGCTCACAGGTATGACATGGAGAACTATCAGGGTGCTGGCATGTAGAACTCTGCTGTAGATGCCAAGCAGAACTTTGGCAGTCATAAGAACCATAGATATATTGCTGAGGACTTTCTGCTGTACCACCCTGGTAAGTTTCAAATGCCTGCAAACTACAGATATTTTGGAGACATTATCCATTTTAAAGTGCTCAGAACTCAAAGATCTCTTGCTGAATTATTAATGGCTGGCATTTTATAGAGGCAAGGTAGTCTTATAAATGTATCAGCACTCTGCATGGGGGTGGGAGGATGTGGAGCTTCTGCCTGTCTTTGTTATCAATGCATTTTCATGTGGCCAGTGATAATTCAGCCAAAGCAAATAGGAAACCTTGGACCTAACAGCAAAAAACAAAGAGCAATCTGTTTCCTTTCACAAGCCAGGGCCTCCCACATCATTCAACTTATAAGAGGGAGTCACACTCACTTTGCATTTTTATTTGGATTCAGCTGTAATTACTGGGCAGTGAACTAATGACATGGAGCCCATTAAGGGAGGACAGGTCTCTAGGAGTCGGCTATTTATCTTGTTGCCCATCGGGAAGAACTCTCTGCTAGGGGACCATCCTGGGTACGTCCAGCGAGTTTTCAGTTACCTGGACTTGTCAATGGAAGTCTTTTCCATATGGGAATCAAAAACCACAGTTCCATTTTGTTGTTTTAAGTCATGAAAAATTGAATATCTTAAGTTTCAACACGGGGACAGGAGACATTTTAAAGTCTTCCACATAATGCCTCTGAAATACACAAGATATTGATAATCGTGGTTGCCTCTAAGGAGGAATGGGTGGGCGGAGGTTAAGAATGATAAGGTTTGGGCCTAGTAATAGGAGGTTAGGGGGCTTTCTTCTTACTACATAACTCTTGAATTTTACACCGTATGCATAAATTACCATTTTTAAAAACTAACTTTTAAAAGCACTGTGCGTGAGTGTGTACCTATAGTCTTGTAATCTTAATTACTCTTGCTCAGACATCAGACATTGTGATTGTTAGACCAGCAATCACAATACTTTCTGTTCAAGAATATTCTGGCTGAAACCAGTTTAGTTCAGTGGATAGAGTGTCAGTCTGAAGATTGAAAGGTCCCAGGTTTGATTCCGGTCAAGGGCATGTACATTGGTTGTGGGCACATCCCCGGTGGGGGGTGTGCAGGAGGCAGCTGGTCGATGTTTCTCTCTCATCGATGTTTCTAGCTCTTCCTCTCTGTAAAAAAATCAATAAAATATATTTTTAAGATAAAAAAGAATATTCTGTAAAACTTATGTTCTACATTAATATATTCTATGGCTTTTCTTTTGAGTACATCATAGCTTCTCCCTACCTTCCTTTGGTTTCTGGTGTGTGTGTTTGTGTGTGTGTGTGTGTGTGTGTGTGTGTGTGTGTGTGTGTTTTCACAGCTGGAAGCTGAATTATTATGCTGTCTGAAAGTCCATCTAGTCTCATTTCTTTGGGAGATATCAGGTGTGCCATGTCCATTAGCCATCAAGTAAGAGAAAAGAAATGTAGAAAACAGAGTGGTAATATTTAAATGGAGCTATAGAGATTGTCAACATAGAAATCTTCAAACCTGTAGCAAACTTTTATGAGTTTATATGAGCCAGACAGATGACAATTGCATGCAAGTAAAATCTCAACAGATTGAGAAAATGCTGCAGAAAATGAAAGTTTCACCACTTATTTTAAACACTAGAGGCCTGTTGCATGAAATTCATGCATGGGGGGTTGGGGGGGGTTTGTCCCTCAGCCAAGCCTGCACCGTTTCCGATCTGGGACCCACCATGGGATGTCTGACTGCTCGTTTAGGCCTGATCCAGGCCGTAGGACATCCCTCTCACAATCCAGGACTGCTTGCTCCCAACTGCTCAACTACCTGCCTTCCTAATTGCCCCTAACCACTTCTTCCTACCAGCCTGATAACCCCCTAACCACTCCCCTGCCAGCTTAATGCCTAACTGCTCCTCTGACATCCTGTTTGCCCCTAACTGCTCTCCCCTGCAGGCCTGGGTCCCCTCCAACTGCCCTTCCCTACAGGCTCAATTGCTCCTAACTTCCCTCCTCTGCCAGCCTGGTCATCCCTAACTGCCCTCCCTTGCAGGCCTGGTCCCTCCCAAATGCTCTCATCTGCTGGCTATCTTATGATGGCCATCTTGTGTCCACATGGGGGCAGTCATCTTTGAACACATGGGGACAGCCATCTTATGTGTTGGAGTGATGATCAATTTGATTATTATTCTTTTATTCTATAGGACAGAGGCCTGGTGCACAGGTCGGGGCTGGTTGGTTTGCCCTGAATGGTGTCCCAGATCAAGGTAGGGTTCCCTTGGGGTGTGGGGCAGCCTGGGCAAGGGGCCTGTGGTGGTTTGCAGGTCATCCATGCCTCCCAGCGGCCCAAGTGGAGACCCTGGTATCTGGGATTTATTTATCTTCTATAATTGAAATTTTGTAGCCTTAAGCAGAGGCCAAGGCAGGCCAGGGCTGGGAGAGCATGGCTTCCTCCATTGCCAAGGAAACCCAAGCTTCCTGTTTTCTCTGTGTCTGCAGCCTTATTGTTGGGTTATTTGCATATTTGATCCTGATTGGCTGGTGGGCGTGGCTTATGGGTGTAGCGGAGGTACAGTCAATTTGCATATTACTCTTTCATTAGATAGGATAAGACTCAAAGGACAATATGTAAGGGGGTTACATGAAATTCATTGGTAATAGATTAGGAAGGTGGGAGAAAGCAAAACTGAGGGTAGGGCAGGGAATAGACGCATACTTTTTTTACATTTATGTGAGTATAGGATACTTAAAAGTCAACAATTAACACAGTAACAGTGTGGGGATTCGAGGTCTGTGCTCTGATGTGTGGTTGTGCCCTGAGGGGTGAGGTGGGGGATTACTCTGATATTCTAAAGGTATGCTATCTAAATGCAAAAAGACATTAGACAGGCTCAGTTAAAGTAAAGACTTAACCTTTGCTAAGGAAGATACTAGCCTAGGACATGACTACTTGCTATGGCCCGCTTTTAGTTAGGAAGTTTTAATTTCAGACCATCATATTAAGACCCTGAGTTTGTAAGGCCTGCCATGCAGGCCTCCCCTGAGCTTGTCCAGGTTAGTATGTGGCCCCTTTTTCATCCACTTTTTTTTCCTTAAGGAGCCCAAAGTTGTAGTTGTAGCTGTAATAATGTCTAAAATAACAGTAAATTTGCACTTTCTAATCTATTGATAAACATATTTTCTTTACTTGGTCATCACAAAACTGTTCACAGTCCCCCTTCCACCACCTCTGCAGCCCCATCACCTTTATTTACATGTAAATAATCCACTCTCTAATGCATTAGGGCAGAGTATGTTAAAATGCAAAATGTGAGTGAGCCGAGAACACTACCAAACAAGTCTGATAGTAGGAGTTGATTCTTCTCACACAGAATTTTACACTTTTAAAGTTCTAAATTTTTAATGCCAAACTTAAACTAATTTTCAAAAATAGAAACAACTGAGATTGATACTTGTTCTCTATTTTTCCAGTTAAGTTTGTATAAATTAGACCGTGTTTACATGATTCCTAGCAGCTGGCTTTAAAAAATAAAAAAATAAAAATGTAGAACAAGCTATCAGGTATCAAAAATTATTTTTTACTAAATGTTAATGAATTTTTTTGTTTAGCGAGTTGTTTGTAAATAAATGAAGTGGTAAATTCAGGAAGACCAAATTTGTGTGAACATATAAATTTTGAAAATTTTTTTCATGTGTATAATCTTGAATAATTCTATCTACAAAAACTGAAATACTTTTATATAAGCCCTTAAATATGGAGCACTGTGGAAAAACAGTGTGGTTCTTATTTTAAGTAATTATAATCCACAATTATGAGAGTTTTTCCTCTCTCAGTTCTGTCTCGTGTCCTGTGTTGAGCACTTACCTCCCATGTATTCCATGAATCCGGAGCATGCGCCTTGTACTTCCAGGGCAGACGCACTCCCACAGTGCTTATGTCACTTGCCTGGGGTCTTCCTTTCTGCTTTTGAGCCTGAAGGGTTTCATCTTTCTCTTCCCTAGCTGGCTTCTCTGTTCTGCCAGTGCTCACTGTACTAGCAGCGGACTTTTGTTTGTTGTGTTTGACCTACCAGGGATTCTCTAGGGGTCTTTTATTCTTCCTTTCCCTTCTCTTCGTTTCTCTTTCCTTTCATCCCACCCCCACCTCCACCCCTGCTTCAATGAGCAGCTGGTTTTGCTCTTCTGATTTATGCCTGAGGTAAAGCAGCTGCCTTTTAAAGATAAGAACCAGAGAACAGAGATATCAAACTGACACAAGAATAGCAGAGGAAAGACAAAAGGCCCCTTTCCCTAAAAATAGCTTTGACATTAGCTTTTTTTTTTTAATGTTGAACACCCATATTAATTTTCCCTTGTCCCTCTGAACAAACCAGTCGGTCAAACTACCTCCACCTGAAGAAAAATGAAAAGCAAATCCTTGACTCCAGGCTGCTTTTACCAAAGTAATATGAGAAGGTGAAAAGTGGCTAATTTGAATCCTCTTGTTTTTAGTAACTGTTAAAATGGTAATACTCCCATGAAAATGAATTGTTTGTGGGCCAAAAAGAAAATATATATATATATCCTCTCTAATAAAAGAGAAACATGCAAATTGACAGCATCTTCATTATACCCATTAGCCACACCTACCAGCCAATCAGGGCCAGTGTGCAAATTAACCCAACCAAAAATTGTGGTTAATTTGCATAACCAGGCCAGAGCGAAGACTGAAAACAACGTAGGAAGAAGCCAAGCACTGCAGAAGGGAGCAAAGCTGCAGAGAAGCAAGCAAGCAGGGCAGGGGAGAAGGGAGAGAAGCTAGCAGGGCAGCAGAGACATCAGCAGGAATCTTCCTGTAAGGAGCATCTAATATATATATATCCTACCTAATAAAAGAGTAATATGCAAATTAGTCATCATTCCACTCAAGCCACACTCACCAGACACATCCACCAGCCAATCAGAGCAAGTATGCAAATTAGCCCCAACCAAGATGGCTGCAGCCACAGAGAGCAGTTGAGAGGCTTGGGTTCCCCCAGCAATGGAAGCCAAGCTTTATACACACCCTGGCCTGCCTAGGCCTCCACTCAAGGATACAAAGTTTTAATTACAGAAGATAAATCCCAGGAAAAATGGGAGCAGCCACAGAGCTAGAGAGAACAGGCTAGGGTTGCCCCGGAAATGGAGGAAGCAAAGCTTTCCACCTGTCCTTGTGGGCCTAAGCCTCCACTCAAGGCGACAAAGTTTCAATTATAGAAGGTAAACAAATCCAAACAGAAACAGCTGCCACTATGGAACAGAACAGCAGGCTTGGCTTGCTCCAGGTTACAAAGTTTCAATTGTAGAAGGTAAATAAATTCCAGATACCAGGGCCTCTGCTTGGGTCGATGGGGGGCATGGCCGGCCTGCAAACCACCACACTCAAGAGCCACACTCAAGGGGTAAGGGGAAGCGATTAACCAAGAGATTAAGGCCCCTCACTTAGGCCACGCCACACCCCAAGGGAACCTCCACCCTGATCTGGGACACCATTCAGGGCAAACCAGCTGGCCCCCACCCATGCACCAGGCCTCTATCCTATCTAATAAAAGAGTAATATGCAGATTGATCATCACTCCAACACACAAGATGGCTGACTCTATGTGGTTAAAGATCCTTCCCCCATGTGGACACAAGATGACCACCACAAGATGGCAAACAGTTGAGGGCAGTTGGAGGCGATCAACCCTGCAGGGGAGGGCAGTTAGGGGTGACCAGGCTGGCAGAGGAGGAAAGTTTGGGGCAAACAGACTGGCAGGGGAGCAGTTAGATATCAATCAGACTGGCATGGGAATGGTTAGGGGGTGATCAGGCTGGCAGGAAGAAGTGGTTAGGGGCAATCAGGAAGGCAGGCAGATGAGCAGTTGGGAGCCAGTAGTCCTGGATTGTGAGAGGGATGTCCGACTACCCACAGGATTAGGTCTAAATGGGAAGTTTAACATCCCTCAAGGGGTCCCAGATTGGAGAAAGTGCAGGCTGGGCTGAAGGACACCCCCCACCCCATGCACGAATTTCATGCACCAGGCCTCTAGTATGTATGTGCATATATATAGGCAACTGAACTACCAAACAACTGGTTTCTATCACACTGACCACCATGGGGCAGATGCTCAACTCAGGAGCTGCCCCTGGTAGTCAGTGCACGCCCACAGCAGGAGTGCCTCTCAGTTGACCCACCCATCCCGGTGGCCCACCAGACTGGCAGTAGTCCTGCTGGTCCAGTCTCTGGAGAACAGACCAGGCACCATGGCTGCTTCCTCTCCATAAATGCTCCGCAAGGAAGAAACAATATAAAAGCAGCCTCCATGAAAAACATAAACTGATGAACAAAAATAGATCCAGAGACAGAGAAACATTGATCAGATGCTCAAACCTAAGAGGGAAGGTAGGGGAGGGTGGGGGTAAGGGGAAGAGATTAACCAAAAGGCTTGTATACATGCCTAACCAATTGACACAGACACCAGGGGGTTGAGGGTATGAACGGGAGTGGGGTGGGGGCAGGGGCAATGAGGAGATAAGGACACATATATAATACCTTAATCAATAAAGGAGGGGGGGGGGAGTGGCCACCAGGCAGCTCCTGACAACAAGCACAAACGTCAGTGGTAGGGATCTTGATCCCAGGCCAACAAGGGTGTCCCACTGCCCTCCTGGAGGACCCATCACATCCAGGCCGGCCGGGCGCCACTCGCAGGGCTCACGGCTGATGAGCACTCCTGTGGCAGCACCAGCCTCTGTGGATCAGGACTGACTGGGCACAAGCCAGTGGCAGGGATGAGTGGAGTGGCAGGCAGCTTTGGACGGCCGGTTTTGGCCCAATCCCTGCAGGCCACACTGAGGGACCTCACCTGTACACAAATTCGTGAACCGGGCCTCTAGTAGGAGGATAAAAAGACAAATCAGAAGAAAATGGAACTATGAACACCAAAGAAAATTAGAAGCAAAGTAAAGTAAGCTAAAAATCATGAAGCAAGTATAATACATAGATTATATTGATAAAGTTAATGCATATATTGGGACCCACAAAAAGGAGGTCATTAAGTGTGGCTCTTCCACAAAATACCACAGCCTGGGCGAGTCTGTTTTGAAGAAAAGGCATTAGAAGAAGTTTAAGTTTTAAAAATGCCGCTCTCAAAAGACATTTCAATTGTTGTTCTGTTGATGTTTGGCTCTTTTGACTAATGAGTTTGCCGACCACTGGTTTAGGGTGTTACCTAATCTGTGCATGTCCCAGTTTCCTCCTTTATAAAACGGACACACCAGCACTTACTCCCAGACATGCACACATAGCGAGTGTCCAGTAACTGTTAATAAGGACAAGTCATCAAATATGGCTCAGGATTCTGGGATTGAATTATATACACCAGCGCAAGTATGATTAAATGTAACTAAAGTTGGGTTTTCATGTTAAATGTTAACTGACTTTCCCCCAATGAAATGGTCATTTAAAGCTGAATAGTTTCAAAATGGCCATCCATACTAACTGCCTAGGTAAGCAAGTCACTTTACTTTTCTAGAAATCATGGATTGTTTGTTTGTTTGTTTGTTTATTGTTAATCTGGGCATAAGAGCAGGTTAGCTAAGCTCTTTCTAGTTCTAAATTTTTAATTTAAGGTATTTACTATAAAAAACTAACATTTATTAATTCATTTAGAATATCACAAATTAGATATAATGATAGTATAATTCTTAGTCTTTCTAATTTATGAGTATTTTACCTTAGAGGGAAAGGAAAAGAACGAAAAAGGAAAGATGACCAGAGTTAAGAGGCAAAATCTGCAGGAGGGACTGAGAGGTCATGTGGATTACTGATTTCTTTTCTATAAATCTATGCGAAGACTGCATGCAGTGAAATATGTTAAGCCAGATACGTTTTAATCATCCTGGTGCATAAAATCATGTGAGCCTCTTGTTTAAAAATGCTCATTCCAAGGACCCCACCTCTTGAGATTCTGATCCGGAAAATCAGAAGAATGAAGCCCCAGAACCTGAATTTACAACAAACACGATCCTTGTCCTGACACTGACCAATCAGTGGAAACCATGGCCCTGGAGGAGTGCTCCTTAAAAAACCGATGAATATTCTGCTGAAAAACTCCCCTGACACCCCCTTAAGATTCCCTCCTGTGAGAAAGAGATAAAGCTGTTATATTATATAATAAAGGACCCAGCTCATTCTGTCCCTTTGGGGAGCAGCCCCTGCCATTCCCTTTCTCCTCTTCATCCCTCACGTTTTCCCCACAAAAGGAATGCATCTCCTAAACTCTAAGGGACCCCATGAGACGTGCACCCGGGGGAGCAATGGGCAGTGGCAGCTCATGGAAAGCTAGTCCCCTGAACCTCTTCCCAAGGCCCCCCTGCCCCTGACTTCGCAGAGAGCTGAGGCCGCCCGGCCTAGGGTCTCCTGCTGCCTCTTCAATGCCACGCCCTTTCCTGTGTCACTGTCCCCAGCTTTAACAAGCGTTCCCTCATAGTCACCCGGACCAGTGCTGTGAAACCTTCCCTCCACAGGGTCAAGAACCCACACACTACCGGCCGGCCCTTGGCAGACCCACTCAGGGCCAGGCCCCCTTTCTGGTAACAGTATAATATAAACACTTTTTACTCACCAATACATACTCATAGGCACTCCACACTGTTGTGGATAGAACTGTCATTTGGGGGGAAAAAAAAAAAATATATATATATATATGTGTGTGTGTGTGTGTGTGTGTTTCATCTTAGATATAAGTTCTATGTTGAGCATAGTAAGCAGCAGTTAAAAAATTAATGTCTATGTTTCTCGTTGTCCCTACCTATAAAATAGGACTAACCTAAGCTATTCTTATAAGGATCACTGAAGTATTTCAAAGACTCTAAAGCAATTTTATTTATTTATTTTTAAGTATATTTTTATTGATTTCAGAAAGGAAGGGAGAGGAAGAGATACAAAACAGCAATGATGAGAGAGGATCATTGATTGCCTGCCTCCTGCACACCCCCTATTGGGGATTGAGCCCGCAACCCAGACACGTGCCCTTAACCAGAATCAAACCAGGCATCTTTCAGTCCGCAGGCCGATGCTCTATCCACCGAGCCAAACCAGCTAGGCCTCTAAAGCAGTTTTAAATATTGATGATAATATTTCTTCAGCTCACGAGTCTTCTCATTTTTATAAAGTCCTTGAGGGCAGGGGCTGTATCTTTTACATTGAACAACTATTGCTTGTGCGTGCCTAATATTCTTCCACTCTTTAGTTTGGTAACAGAATCCTGATTTTCCTTTGGGAAATCTGTTCTTGCATTTCCAGTCCACGTGGCTAGTGGGGAGGAAAGTGGCTTGCGTTTGGGTCTAGCCACCTGCCTGTGACTGGCCTAACAAATCAGGGTGCTTCACTCCTCTTGGTCACTATGATCAGTTCAGGAATTTGTAAGTGACCCAAGACTGGCCAATGGGAGCCAGCCCCAGAAGTTTTTTTGTTTTGTTTTTTTCTTTAAAAAAATTTTAAATATATTTTATTGATTTTTTTACAGAGAGGAAGAGAGAGGGATAGAGAGTTAGAAACATCGATGAGAGAGTTAGAAACATCGATGAGAGAGAATCATCTACCAGCTGCCTCTTGCACACCCCCCACTGGGGACGTGCCCACAACCAAGGTACATGCCCTTGACTGGAATCGAACCTGGGACCTTTCAGTCCGCAGACCGATGCTCTATCCACTGAGCCAAACCGGTTTTGGTCAGCCCCAGAAGTTTTGCTGAAACTATCTGAAAAGAGAAATCTCCTCTTCCTGAAGTAGCAAAGCCCTCAGTTAAATATACCCCGGAGTCTTGTGCACCATCACAAAAGAAAGACTAGGTGAAAAAAAAGCCAAGGTAGAAGAAAACAGAGCCAAGAAATTCGGGGCCCTGAGTTAGTCACACTTATATTTTTTCCAACAGAAGAACCTCTCTCTTCCTCTCTCTTTCTCCCTCTTTCCTACCAAAACAATTACCTAGCATGCAGTTGGGGGATTTCAACAAATGTTGATTAATTTGTATGCAAATGAAATAAAACTCCTTAGTTACAGATGACAAGGCAGGGAGGTGGTTCACCTTCATCACTGCAATGTTTCGGTGATTTGTTTTTAAAAAAATGCATAACACATACGTGCATATAACTGACAGGGTTTTAAATTCAATCAGCAGAACACCCAAAAACATCTTGGATAGCTACTAGACAATAAAATTGGTCACATCCTAAGTTTTCATTCTCCTTGGTACAATTCGCCAAATAATTGACTCACTTGTTAACAGAAGGCGCTCCGCTAGAAGGATGAGTCACAGCCTGATTATCTGGTCTCACTCCTCATTGTTTTTGAGATCTCAGACCCATTACTCACCTTTTACTTCTGCATCTGTGAGGATCCACCAGAAAAGGGGTCCTCTAAGTAGGTAGATCTGTGGTTTCCCTCTTTGTTCATACAGACTTTTAAAAATTAAAAGGATGGCTGCGAGTGAACAAGTCTTTATTCTTTTAACATGCTGCCATCATGTGGTTGCTTCGCTCATTCACATTCAAATGTTCCAAGAACAAAGGTTATTCATCAAGGTGCAGAGGAGGAAGCTCCCAAAGAAAACGGATGCGCATAGGACACCTTCTTCCCTTAAACTTCGTGCGGGAGTATGGTAACCAGTATGTACAAGCTGCCAGTTAGAGAAGTTGTGGATGATACCTGTAATTTGCCAAAACGCCAGCTGGAATGTGCTGGGAGCCTCAGAAGACTGAGACTAAGTGCAAAGGAGACTCCCTCCGAGGGAAGCCTCTACTGTCTCAGACTTTGGTCTGCTTTTAAAATCCAAAGGCTGTCATTTTAATAGTAAAGCTACCTAATAAAATGCAACAGTATTTTCTTATACTACAACCCCTTCCAACATAACTGCAGCCTCCATTTTAATTCTGAGGTCCTGAGGCCAACAGAAAATTTGCCATAGGTCTCAGTAATGTAAAAGCAAAAGCAAGACTCACTGCTCATAATTTGGTATAAAAAATACCTTGGACTTGTAGAGCTTCCTATGATAGTCTATACTTGTGTGTGTGTGTGTGTGTGTGTGTGTGTGTGTGTGTGTGTTTTCTTTTCTTTTTTGTTTTTTTTTTACTCCTGTAAGACAGATTAGGCATATACATTAAAAAAAAAAAAACTTTCTACAAAAATTTTCTGACTCTCATACATTTCTTTATTGCATTTTGCTTTATGTACAGGTGTCCAAAACTATGATTTCATTTGATTGTATGAATCCATGTGAAAATACTCATGAGTTTTGAGGTTTTGTATATGATTTCCCATAATCAAAGAGTCAGTAAAATTAGTAGGATTCCATTTTACTGCAATATTGTCAAATTGTTTTCAGAATAAGTTTTAGCACCTAGAGAGAATTAGAGAAGTTGTGCATTTTTAAATTACCAAAAGATAGATAGATAGATAGATAGATAGATAGATAGATAGATAGATAGATAGATACATAGATGAGAGAGAGAGAGAGAGAGAGAGAGAGAGAGAGAGAGAGAGAGAGAGAGAGTTTGTGCTGCATACAGGAGAAAAACTACCAAATTCCACTTGTATTGAATTACCTAGATTATGTCTGCAGATTATTCTTTTAAAGGATTACAACCACCAAAACTGGTTTGGCTCAGTGGATAGAGCATTGGTCTGCGGACTGAAAGGTCCCAGGTTCGATTCCGGTCAAGGGCATGTACCTTGGTTGAGGGCACATCCCCAGTAGGGGGTGTGCAAGAGGCAGCTGGTCAATGATTCTCTCTCATCGATGTTTCTAACCCTCTATCCCTCTCTCTTCCTCTCTGTAAAAAATCAATAAAACTATATTTGAAAAACAAGATTGGCACTGATGTGTCTTCCTCAAAATTTTGAGGTCCTCACCCATAGTAGCTCAGAATGAGACCTTATTTGGAAATATGGTCTTTACAAAGATAAGCAAGTGAAAAATTCCATCGTTTGTATGGGCCCTAATTCAATACAACTGGTGCTGTCCTTGTGAAAATGATAAAAGCAGACACAGAGACACATACAAGAGAAAACAATATATAGACAGGGGGGGCTTATAGAAAATACACATCTATAAGCCAAGGAGAGAAGCGTGGAATGAATCCTTCCCTTGCTGACTTTAGAAAGAAGCAACTTTGCTGAAGCCTTGATCTTGGCCTTCTAGTCTCCTAAACTGTGAGACATTGCAGTTCATTATTGTTTAAGCCACCCACCCTGTGGTGCTTTATTACAGCAGCTCTAACAGACTGATAACG
Source organism: Vespertilio murinus (assembly GCA_963924515.1). Lineage (NCBI taxonomy): Eukaryota > Metazoa > Chordata > Mammalia > Chiroptera > Vespertilionidae > Vespertilio > Vespertilio murinus. The sequence goes on along the minus strand of OZ004704.1, from coordinate 62,830,002 downwards.
ATTAGCCTGAGGGAAAGGGGTTCTATTAACTTTTCTTTAGGCCATGTGTATACCTATGGCTCACCCTAACTTAACTGTTGTAATGCTAGAAAATATAAAAACAATAAACTTATTTTCATTCAGAAAATACTGTGTTAAATAATTTTCTATTAAAAGTAAGCTAGTGAAAAGAGATTGTATAATTTAAAAATTAGATTAATGGATTAAAATTTGGAACTTCCAGGAATAAATTTTAGTTTTGGGGGTTAATTCTCCAACTGTACCTTTTTAATATATCATGTCCCACCCAAACCTCTGATCAGGTTAGGTAACTAGAAGACCAATTATTTTCCTCCTTAACCCTTAGTATTTCAGGCCAAGAGAATAGTGTGTTTATCAGTCTTGATTCTCAAGTGTCAGTCTTACAAAGACCTCTGCCAGGAGAAGAAGAAAATCAGTTGCAAACTACTGATGACAACTGTTAATATTTTGGGCCACCCAGAATCAAAACACCCTTCCAATTTTAGAGCCTCCTCATCTTGTGAGTTAGAAGATTAAAATGCCTGGTACTGGTTTCCAGAACTTCCTTCCAGTGAGAACGTAAACACCTGACCCAACACACCAGACATACCTAAACTGACCAAAGCAGATGTTATGGGTCCAAAGAAGCAGGGTTTGCTCCAAATCCACGCAAGGTGAGCCAATAGCAGTCACATACAGTGTCCAGGGTAACAGGAGCTGCTGTGCTCCAGCAGCCCTCAGTGTCTAGTATCAGTAGTGATCAAGCCACCCAGGATAGCGCTCAGCAACTGTGATGGACTCATGATTGTGTAATGTGACTCTAACCACAATTCAGAGATGAATACCCTGGTTACCTGCCTCCCAAAGATCCTGGAGTCACTGCATTTCTGTGTGAATCATCTATAGTTCTGTTGCTTCCAACTAAGAACTCTGACATAAAAAACCTGGGATTTTTAATTTATCTTTTTTTTAAGAGAAGTGTTTTTAAAAATATATATTTTTAATTGAATTCAGAGAGGGAGAAGGAGAGAGAGGTAGAAACATAAACGATGAGAGATAATCATTGATCTGCTGCCTCCTGCACGCCTCCTGAATACCTCCTACATGCCTCCTATGAGAGATCAAGTCTGAAAGCCAGGCGTGCCCTTAACCAAAATCAAACCTGGGACCCTTCAATCCACAGGCTGATGCCCTATGCACTAAGCCAAACCGGCTAATTTATCTTTTAATAAATATAGAATTCTCTAATTATTTTTCTTTTTACACAATATGAAAAGGGATTACAACATTTCCTCTAAATGTATATTTAAATTCTTCAGGAATAGTTAAGAGAGAGAAGGGCCAAATAGAAAAAGGAAGATAGAAAATGAAATGCAGAATGAAAGGTGATAATTAAAAGTTCATCTGCTGGGAAGGCACCTGACCATTCTATATTGCCTCCTCTTGCCCTTTTGACCAAGAGGGATCCTCTTCTCACAATCCAATTGTCCACAGCTGTACCCTGAGCTTTCTGTACATGTTGAGGTTGAAGCTTCGTGATGACTGGTACCATGGATCTGTCTCTTGCCCAATGGGACGAGCTGGGCCCTCCCTGGAGAAGAAACCCGGGTTCCCCAAGAATGTGATCAGTGCTGGTGCCCTGCCAGCAGGCGAGGGGATCCCAAAGCAGGAGCTGGGCATGGAGGCCCCGGGGCATAGGATACCAAGGAGACAGAAATGAACCTCACATCACTCTAATTGGCTCCAGAGGATGGCTGGTTAGCCAGAAACGAGTAAGATTCCTCAGGGAAGGAACAACCTAAGACAGGCACAGTCGAAGAAGGGCCATCAGGAGATAACTTGGGGATCAACAGAGGTGGGGCACAGACCCTCAACCCACCAACTTTGCAGGGGCCTGAACTCTCCCCCTGCTGAAGAAGTCTCCGTCCCCCATGGCTGTTCAACTTCCCATGCCCAGCTCAAATTGGGACCCAGGTAACAGACAGAGACTTGGCCAATAGCAACTGCCCTCTTACTACAACAAGACTTGTTTGACTTGTCTTGTACCCATGGTGTGGGGAAGTTTTTGATATCTAAATCCAGCCTACCTCCAGGAATGCTCAAGACCTACTCAAGAAGGCAAATAACCCTTTCCACTAATATTTACAGGGTAAAATAAGATTATTGTCAGAGTAATAAATCTGACAGTAAAATAGTAGACAAGTTTTCAGGCTAATTTAAATTGGCTAGTTGAAATAAGTGAATACCCTAGAAAAATTAATTATACTGGACAAAAAGCAGTTCCTAAAGTGTTAACTAAAATTTTTATGGTAGTTCATCTCATGATAAAATTGCATGACATGTAATGAACCTAAAGCAGTCATATTATAGTGAAAAAAATTAAAATTTAAAAGCTATCAAAACTACATTATAAAATTTACAAAAGCCTCCTAATATTTAAATAAAAAAGGGGAGAAAGTAGAAAAATATCATGTAAGGAAAAATATCCTGTAAGTAAATTGCATCTAGAAAATCTGTAGTTTAGAAAATTGTAGTGCTAACAGCAAGACACCCATGAAAAACACACATGGTGTTAAAACAAGCCAGAGGAAAATCATATGGGCAAAAAATGAAAAAAAAAAAATCCCAAGTCAAATTTATAGAAAATATGCCTTTATTAACTTTTGATCAAGAATTTGTTTGTATATTTTCAGAAAACAACTCTGAGACCATGTGGATTCCTGCAACAGAGAAGAATTGGCAGGACTACTCCAGCCATGAAGACAGAAGAAAAGCAGTCCAGAGATGGAAGATGCTGACATCGTCTTGCCATAATAGCAGTTGGGCAGCTGTGCATCATTTTTTAAGAGAAAATGTTGCCCAGGACCAAACCAGAGAGGGTCAGACCAGAATTACCACCATTTGTCCACCATCCAGAACTGAAATATCATTGCTGACATATACACATAAGGAACTGTTTGACATTGAAATTGGGTCTCAAAAGAACTGTTGGCCCAGAAAGAAACTCATTACAGACTGATTCATTTGGCTTTCAGCATAATCATTATTACTTGTCTCATTTTCGGTTCTTATAAGTGTATTTCCAGTAGGACATGATCTCACTCATCTAGGGGAAATTATGAACAACATAGACTGATGAACAAGAACAGACCCAGAGACAAGGAGTCATGGATCAGACTGTTGGACCTCAGAGGGATGGTGGAGATAAAAGGGAGAGATCAACCAAAGGACTTGTGTGCATACATATGAGCCTAACCAGTGGTCAAGGACAACAGGCGGGTGGGGCATGAGTGGGAAGGAGAGGGGGATAGGAAGGGGGGGGGGGGTTGAGGACAAATATGTGATACCTTAATCGATAAAGAAAAGTTTTTTAAAAAGAAAAGAAAAAAATTCATCCAAAGTTTTAAAAAAATATTTTAAGATTAAAAGCCTTCTGTCTTGACATAGGATTGGGGGTAGGAATATGAAGGCTGGCAAGATGGAGGTAAAGAAGAGGATGTGAGTGAGCAAGGGTATGAAAGGAGAGTGTGTGGATGTGTATTGTGTGTGTGTGTGTGAGGGACAGTTAAATCTGGCAGGAGTAGCAGAGGCTGGCAGACCAGACTCTCCTTGACAGGGAGAGACTACCATTGCTGCAGACACTTCCCAGACTGTGGGACTTGGGCATGGAGCCCACAGCATCTTGAAGGGGAAAGCAGCCTCTTCTAGAAACTCATCAAAAGCATCACCCAGACAAGCCTTGGACACTGTCCGAGACCCTGCAGCAAACAGCAATCCTAAATAACTCACTAGATCAGATAGACTTAATTTACATCTTCAGAACATTTCACACCAAGGCTACAGAATATATATTCTTCTCAAGTGCACATGGCACATCTTCAAAGATAGACCACATATTAGGAAGCAGGCAAAGTCTCTTCAAATTCAAGAAGATGGAAATTATAATAAGCATCTTCTCAGATCACAATAGCATAAAACTAGAAATCAACAACAATAAAAACAGTGAAAAAAATAAAACACTTGGAGGTTAAATAGCATGCTATTAAACAATGATTGGGTTACCAAAGAGATCAAAGAAGAAATAAAAAGCATCCTGTAAACAAATGACAGTTAAAACACAATAATTCAAAATCTATGGGACACAATGAAAGCAGTCCTGAGAGGGAAGTTCATAGCTCTACAGGCCTACCTCAAAAAAAACAAAAAACAAAAAAACAAAAAAAAAAAAAACAAACACACAAGAAAAAATGGTAATAAAGTATTTATCCTGCAACTTAAAGAATTAGAATAAGAGCAACAAGAAAAGCCCACAGTAACCAGAAGGAAGGAGATAATAAAGATCAGAGCAGAAATAAACAACATAGAGACCACTATATATATAAAAGATCATCAAAACCAAGAGCTGGTTCGTTGAAAGGATAAACAAGATTGATGAACCTCTAGCCAGGATAACCAAGAAACAAAGAGAGAGGACCCAAATAAACAAAATCAGAAATGAAAGAGGTGAAGTAACAACTGACCCCACAGATATACAAGGATTGTTAAAAAAAAAAAAGAAGAAGAAGAAGAAGAAAGAAAGAAAGAAAGAAAGAAAGAAAGAAAGAAAGAAAGAAAGAAAGCAAACAAACAAAAAAAACTATGAACAACTCTACTCCAACAAATTGGACAACCTTGATGAAATGGACACATACCTAGAAAATACAAGCATCCAAAACTCAATCAGGGAGAATTTTAAAAACCTGAATAGGCTGATAACTACTGATGAAATTGAAACAGTCATCAAAAAAGCTTCCAGCAAACAAAAACCCTGGACCAGGTGGCTTCACAGGGGAATTTTACAAAACATTAAAAGAAGAACTAAAACCAATCCTTCTAAAACTATTCCAAAAAATTCAAGAGGAAGGCACACTTCCAAGCTCTTTCTATAAAGCCACATTACTCTAATCCCAAAATCAGATAAAGACACCACAAAGAAAGAGAATTACTGGTCAATGTCACTGATGAACATAGATGCTAAAATCCTCAACAAATTCTAGCAAATCAAATTCAAGGCTGGTACAATATCCACAAGTCAATAAAGAAGATACATAACATAAACAAACTGAGAGACAAAAATCACATAATCATATCAATTGATGCAGAAAAGGTATTTGACAAAGTCCAACACCCTTTTCTAATAAAAACACTCAGCAAAGTGGGAATAGAAGGATCATACCTCAACAAAATAAAAGCCTTATATGTCAAACCTGCAGCCATCATTGTACTCAATGAGCAAAAACTAAAATCATTTTCCCTAAAAGCAGGAACAAGACAAGGATGCCACTTTCACCATTCCTCTTCAACATAGTACTGGAAGTGCTAGCCACAGCAATCAGACAATAAGAAGAAATAAATGGCATTAAGAGGCACATGAAAACATGCTCAAAGTCACTACTGTGTTTCCCCGAAAATAAGACATCCTCTGAAAATAAGACCTACTTACAGTTTTCCTTTTGAGTGAAATATAAGGCAGCCCTCGAAAATAAGGCCCCCAGGCTCTGTCTCAGGATGAAAATTAGTTTACCACAAACTGGTCGCTAGGGCCGTCCTGACTGGCATCTAGCAACCAGTAACGTTACTCGGAGTCCTGACATCACTGCTGTGTGAATGGAGAGAAATCAGTGTGGAAACTTTGTGAAACCTAAACTGCAAGAAGTTGTGACTTGGATGAAGAATTCATGGGAGAAAAATCACTGACAGTTGCATTGCAAAAGCACTGTGAGCAGGTTACCTTGACAAAAAGTACTCATTTCAAGACAGTGCTATTGCTAAACATGAGAGATTTGGTCCACTGATTCTGAAAGAAATGGAGTCACAAGAAATTCACCAGGAAATTCAGCAATTGAATTATTATGATGATGTCCAGAAGATGATGACAGGATTGTCATTGAATAAATGAGTAAATTCTTGATACTGTAGGATTCACAGTTTGTCTGGTTTGTGTTGACAAATATGGTACTACCGCACCATATACAGGTAATAAATTTCCTTTATTTTCATTTAACAATAAATGTGTACCGTATTCTTCTTCATGGAAAAACAAGACATCCCCTGAAAATAAGACCTAGCGCATCTTTGGGAGCAAAAATTAGTATAAGACACTGTCTTATTTTCAGGGAAATGGGGTAATTATTCGAGAGATGCAAATCAAAACAATAATTCGGTTATATCTCACACCTGTCAGAATGGCCAACATCAACAAATCAACAAACGACAAGTGTTGGCGAGGTTGTGAAGAAAAAGGAACCCTCGAGTACTGCTGGTGGGAATGCAGACTAGTGCACCACTGTGGAGGACAGTATGCAGTTTCCTCAAAAAACTGAAAATGGAACTCCCATTTGACCCAGAAATCCCACTCCTAGGAATATATGCCAAGAAACTAGAAATGCCAATCAGAAAGGATATATGCACCCCTATGTTCATAGCAACACAATTTATAATAGCTAAGATTTGGAAACAGCCTAGGTGCCCATCAGCAGATGACTGGATCAAAAAACTGTGGTACATCTACACAATGGAATACTATGCTGCCATAAAAAAGAAGGAATTCTTATCATTTGCAGTAACCTGGATGGAATTGGAGAACATCATGCTGAGTGAAATAAGCCAGTCAATGAAAGAGAAACACCACATGACCTCACTCATTTATGGATAATAAAGAACATTATAAACTGATGAACCAAAAGATAGATATAGAGACAGTAAATCAACAAGCAGACTGTCAAATTACAGCGGGGAGGGTAGGGAGATCTGGGGGAGATAAGAGATCAACTGAAGGACTTGTATACATGCATATAAGTACAACCAATGGACACAAAACTCTGGGGAGGGAGGGCATGTATTGGGGGGTCAATGGTAATATATGTACACAAATAATAATTTAACAAAAAAATATTTTTAAAAAAGAAATAAATGGCATTCAAATTGGAAAAGAATTAAAATTGTCATTATTTGCAGATGACATGATACTATACATATAAAACCCCAAAGACTCCATCAAAAAATTATTAGACTTTATAAATGAATTCTGCAATGTATCAGGGTACAAAATTAATGCCAAGAAATCTATGGCATTTTTATACACCAATAGTGAATTTACAGAAAGAGAGATTTAAAAAACAATCCCGTCGAAACTGGTTTGGCTCAGTGGTAGAGCGTCGGTCTGCAGACTGAAAGGTCCCGGGTTCGATTCCGGTCAAGGGCATGTACATTGGTTGCGGGCACATCCCCGGTGGAGGGGGGTGCAGGAGCCAGCTGGTTGATGTTTCTCTCTCATCGATGTTTCTAGCTCTCTATCTCTCTCCCTTCCTCTCTGTAAAATATATATATATTTTAAAAAGCTATAGGATGTTGAAAAAAGAAATAGAGAAAGACATAAATAGATGGAAAAACATACCATGTTCATGGATTGGTAGAGTTAACATCATTAAAATGCCCATTCTACCTAAAGCAATCTATAGATCCAATGCACTCCCCATTAAAATACCAACAACATATTTCACAGACCTAGAAAGAACGCTCCAAAAATTCATCTGGAATAAGAAAAGACCCCAAATAGCTGACGCGATCCTGAGAAAGACTAAGGAAGTAGGAGGGATCTCAATACCAGATATAAAGCTGCATGACAAAGCCACTGCTGGATGCTAAGTATAGTAGTTAGCATAATAAATGCGAGAAGTTCATCAGAAGGCTGATGAACACCTTCAGCAGGGCTGAAGATCTGCATATTATTATCTGCTGCTAAACAGCTGCCAGCAATTTCCCTAACCTGATAATCCTTTATTGTTTACCAAACAAACATTACCTTTGATATCTGCTTTGCTAAAGGAAGAAATGTGTGAATAAAATGCTATTGGTGTGGACATTCGGAGAACTTAGTCACTAGAGCTAAGTTTCCATGTAGTTCCCCCCAAATGTCCTCCAAACTTATATTTCATATCTAGTCTTTATCCATTTATGTGCATCCCTTCTCCAGATTCCTGAGCCTTTGCTGAGAAAATACTGCAGCAAGCTACTGTTCTCAAAACTGCAGGGTACTGGCCCAAAAACAGACATATAGACCAATGGGATAGAATAGAAAACCCAGAAATCAACCCAAACCACTATGCTCAATTAATATTTGACAAGGAAGGCAAGAGCTTACAATGGAGTCAAAACAGTCTCTTCAATAAATGGTGCTGGGGAAATTGGACAGATACATGCAAAAGAATGAAACTAGACCACAAACTTATACCATACACAAAAGTAAACTCAAAATGGATAAAGAGCTTAAACATAAGACGGGAAACCATAAAAATATTAGAGGAACCCACAGGCAGCAAAATCTCAGATATATGCCAAAGCAATATCTTCACTGATACAGCTTCTAGGGCAATGAAAAATAAAGAGGAAATAAACAAATAGGACTACATCAAAATAAGAAGCTTTTCACAGCAAAAGAAACCATCAACAAAACAAGAAACCCCACTGCATGGGAGGACATATTTGCCAATGTTATCTCTGATAAGGGTTTAATCTCCAACATTTACAGGGAACTCATATAACTTAACAAAAGGAAGATAAACAACCCAATCAAAAAATGGGCAATGGACCTAAATAGAAACTTTTCGAAAGAAGACATAAGGAAGGCCAAGAGACATATGAAAACATGCTCAACGTCACTAATCATCGGAGAGATGCAAATCAAAACGACAGTGAGGTACCTTCTCACACCTCTCAGAATGGCTATCATCAACAAATCAACAAATGACAAGTGCTGGCAAGGATGCAGAGAAAAGGGAACCCTCATTCACTGCTGGTGGGAATGCAGACTGGTGCAGCCACTGTGTAGAAGTATGGAGTTTCCTCAAAAAACTAAAAATGGATGTGTAAAGGGTGCTTTATGGTTTTCAAGATGATTTGCTACTTAAACTCATTCCCCTTCACTTTATAGTCTTTTTCTTTTGACAGACAACTGTTAGTTTTTATTTCATAATCATAAATTTAACTCTGCAATCCAGCCAGACTGGGAAAGGGTAAGTAAGGAAATTGTGGAACCCAATCAACTGTGGCAAGAGAACAAAGATTATAGAACATTCCAAGTAAATTGGGGGGGGGGCGGGGAGGCAGTGAAGGGGTGATCTCCTGAGCTGCAGAAGGAATGGTCTGGTGGTTACGATAAAACACAAGTCAAGTTTATTAGAGTTGTCCACAGCCAGCAATGTGATCTTCTTGCTGGTCTTGCCATTCCTGGACCCAGAACTCTCCATGGTGTCACAATATCCATGCCTTCTCTCACCTGGCGGAAGACCACATGCTTGCCATCCAACCACTCGGTCTTGGCAGTGACGATGAAAAACTGGGCGGCATTTGTGTTGGGCCCAGCATTTGCCATGGACACGATGCCAGGATCGGTACATTTCAGGGAGAAGTTCTCATCCTCAAATTTCTGCCCATAGATGGACTTGCCACCTGTGCCATTGATCAGCGTGTGGAGTCACCGCCCTGGCACATAAATCCCGAGATAATTCTGTGAAAGCAGGAACCTTTAGAACCAAATCCTCTCGCCCCAATGCTCAGGGCACGGAAGCTTTCTACTGTCTTTGGAACTTGGTCTGCAAACAGCTCGAAGGAGACACAGCCCAAGGGCTCGTCATCGATGGTGATGGTGAAGAACACGGTGGGGTTCACCACCGATGGCTTCGGGGCGGCGGCGGCGTCTGCAAAGCCCACGTTAGAGTCTTAAGAGTGAGTTTGACACGTAGGTTATAGTCTTTTCTAGGATCACTGGAAATAAACATTTATCTAGTAAGGTAAAAAAAAAGTTCAACTATTGCTTACTATTAGAAATCATCTTTATATACAAGTTATCCATGGAAATGGGTGGAGAAAACAGAGGGCTCAGGACCACGCCCTGGGAAGCTGCCACCCTGAAACTGGCCCAGGGAAGTCGAGCAGTGAAGGGGCGATGCAAGGGGAGAAGGCGATGGAGGGAGAGGTGGAGCAGCAATGTGGAATCCTGGGAATCAAGAAAAGAGTGTTAGCCCAACCCGGTTTGGCTCAGTGGTAGAGCGTCGGTCTGCGGACTGAAAGGTCCCAGGTTCGATTCCGGTCAAGGGCATGTACCTTGGTTGGGGGCACATCCCCAGTAGGGGGTGTGCAAGAGGCAGCTGATCGATGATTCTCTCTCATCGATGTTTCTAACTCTCTATCCCTCTCTCTTCCTCTCTGTAAGAAATCAATAAAATATATTAAAAAAGAAAAGAAAAGAAAAGTGTTGGAGCCAAGAGTGCTCATGCCGCTGAGAGGGAGAAGGCAGAAGACTGGCCCTGGGGGCTGGCTACATGACAAGAACATTTTTAAAAATTTGTTTTATTGATTTTTTACAGAAAGGAAAGGAGAGAGAGAGAGAGTTGGAAACATCGATAGGAAGAGAAACATGGATCAGCTGCCTCCTGCACACCCCCCTCCTGGGGATGTGCCCACAATCAAGGAACCTTGACAGGAACCGAACCTGGGACCCCTCAATCTGCAGGGAAACGCTCTATCCACTGAGCCAAATCAGCTAGGGCAACAAGAACATTTTTGAAGGCCTGATGGGAATGAAAGCCAGATATAAGTTGGTTGAAGAGAAACTTGGAGGTAAAAAATGACAACCATCTGTGTAGTAAAGCCTTATGAGGAGGTTTATAGGGAAGAGGGAGGAGGGGAGCAAAGAAAATGTGGCTACTGGAAGAAAGCCCGTGGGAGGAAGGGGGACTCTGCATGAGCCCACAGGGGGTGCAAAGCAGGAGAAGGTGGGTGCACATGCAGGAGGGACTATGTGGACACTGGTGGAAAGCGCATTTCTAAAATATGTTTTTTATTGATTTTTTAGAACAAGGAAGACACAGGGATAGAGATAAAAATATCAATTAAAAAAAAAAAAAACAGCCAGAAGTGGGAAGACTACAACTAGAAACCAAGCAGGGTGCCGCGGCCCCCATGTGGAGTTTAAAACTACAGCGAAACTGAACCTGCCCCTGACGCCGGAAATGAGGGAAGCCAGACCTCGCCCCGCCCTGGGGCCCAGGGAGTGGGCCAGCCCTGCCGCCACTATGGGAGCTGATGGGGGCCTACGCCGCCACCACCACCGCTGCCGCCGCGCCTTCGCCCCTTTGGCTCCTGCCTGGACTAGAAGCCCGTGAGCGCAACCTCCCAGCCCGCCCACAGTGCTAGAGAGGAGCGGGCGCAGCGTCTCCCCTCCCGCACAACCAGCTCGGCCCAGAAATGGGAAGGCTACAATTAGACACCAAGCAGGGCGCCGCAGCTGCCATGTGGAGTTTAAAACTACGGCGAGTGGAGGACTGAGAAGGTGGGGCAGTTCTGTGCCGTGCTGCCTTCCACTCGTTGAGACCTCCGAGAGCGAGGGCCTACCGAGGTGAGGATGCCCCTACTGTCACCTGTGGAGGGGCAGCGCTGAGCTGGCCAATATTTGTGGTGGTGGTGCTGCTTGTCCTGGCTCAGGGGAAGCGTTCCACTAAGTCTGAAAGACTGGGACATCGCGGGGACTCTCCGCCACCGCCCGCGGCCTGCTCTGCCAGGCCTTCGCATGTGCTGTGCTGGCGCTGCGCCTTCCATTGGCAGACCCGGAGAGTCCTCTCTCCGCTGCCGCATGGCCAGGCCAGGGCATCAGACACTACCACCACGCAGATTTTAAAACTGCAGGGGAAATTGAGCCACAGGCGCTGCCATCGCTGCCGCCCCCGCCGCCGCCCCCAAGAATGGGAATCCACCGAAATCAGAGCTCACTACACAACGGGCTAATAGAGAGTGTGGCTTCAGAAATTAGCCTCTGCATCCACAGAAGCTCCACATTCGCAACAAAGAGGACACCATTGAGGGCGGACTCTCCCCATGCAGCCATCACAGCCCGCCCACAATCTTCCCAGCACACCCACCATGCTGGGAGGGAAATGGAGCGCGCTGGTGAGGAAATGGCACGGTGCCTTCCATTACCCACTCAGGCGAGCCTATCCTCCGATGCCACATGGCCAAGCCGAAGCTCTCACCACCACCGCCATATGAACTTTAAAACTGCAGTGGTAATTGAACCACAGGAGCAACCGTCAATATTGCACCTGGCAACGCCACCCACCACTGCCGCCGAGAATAAAGGAAATCCACCAAGAAAGGAGCTCACCACGCCTTGGGCTCAGGGAGTGGGCGACCTCAGAACTTAGCCTCCATGTCTGCAGCTGCTCCGCTCCCACACCGAACGAGACACCTTTGGGGGTGGTCCCCCCGCCTGAAACCATCTCAGACCAACTGCAGCTGTCCCAGCCTGCCCCCCATGCTAGCAAGGAGCTGGCGCGGCGCCTCCAGTATGCGACCCCAACACCCTAGAGGGGCCGTGTGCCCCGGATGAGCCGTGTGTCCCAGGGGGCCGAGTGCCCCGGGTGAGCCGAGTGTCCCAGGGGGCCGAGTGCCCCGGGTGAGCCGAGTGTCCCAGGGGGCTGAGTGCCCCGGGTGAGCCAAGTGTCCCAGGGGGCCGAGAGCCCCGGGTGAGCCGAGTGTCCCAGGGTGCAGTGTGCCCCGGGCGAGCCGTGTGTCCCAGGGGAAGCAGTGGGACACAGGGGAAGGGGCAGTGAAAACCAGAGGAGGAGCGGACTCTATTCATATTGTCCTGAGATAGTCACCATAAAACAAGCAGACTGCCAAATGAGGAGCAGATTTTATTCATGGGGTCCAGAGATAGTCACCACAAAACAAGCAGATTGTCAAATGACAGGGGGGAGGGGAAGGAGACCTGGGGGGAGATAGGAGAACAACTGAGGGACTGGTATGAATGAACATAAGTACAACCAATGAACACAGAACTCTGGGGAGGGAGGGCATAAATGGGAGGTGAGGGGGGGCAATGGTAAACTATGTACACAGAAAATACCTTAATAAAATAAAATTTAAAAAAAAAAAAAAAAACAGCATCTGTCAGCTGCCTTCTGCAGGCCCCCTAGTGGGGATCTACCCCACACCCGGGCATGTGGCTGGACCGGGAATCAAGCAATGATTTCTTTTTTTATTTGTTTTGTTTTTGATCAGTCCTCACCCGAGGATATTTTCCCATTGTTTTTTTAGAGAGAGTGGAAGGGAGAGGGAGAGACAGAAACATCAATGTGAGAGAGACACATGGACTGGTTGCCTCCTGCATGCATCTCAACCAGGGCCAGGGAACCTGCAACTGAGGTATGTGACCAGAATCAAACCCAGGACCCTTCAGTCTGTGGGCCGATGCTCTGTCTACTGAGCCAAACCTGCTAGGGCTCAAGCAGACATCTTTTGGTTCCTGGGTCAACACTCAACCATTGAACCACACCAGCTGGGTAGAAAGAGCATTTTTAAAACTTTGTTTTTATTGACTCTATTACAAATTTCCCCTCCCTCCTTCTCTGCCTACCTCCCTTCAGCCCCCCACCTTTTCCCTTGGTCATCACCACCCTGTTATCTGTGTCTATGGGTTATGGTTAATCCCTTCACCTTCTTTCATCCAGTCCCTCCTACCCCTCCTATCCCCTTCCTCTCTGACAGCAGTCAATCTGTTCCAAGAGTATGTTCTCATGAAATAAGATAATCAGCTGAGATGAGTGCATGGAGGTGGGATAGGTTACTGATTCTCAAACTTAGCTGCAGGTTGGAGAGTTTTAAATAGCACTCACGCTTAAATCCCACCCCCAGATTCTGAACTAATTGGTATGGTGTGAAGCCAGGGCACTCTGAGTTTCCAAACATCTGCAGGTGATGTGGATAGCAGATTTTGAGAATAACCAGGTAAGGATTTCAGAGGTTAGATAAGGTATAAGGTCTCAGCTACTTGCATAGGTCCAGATTATGTGCTATGTGGAGAACAAAATAAATATAAGTCATTGCTTGATTTTTGAGGAGCCTAAAAATCTGTAAGCTATTTGGAAATCTAACATCTATTCAGGAAATGTAAAAATAATTTAAGAGCATTAGCAAGTTTAAGCATATTAATGAATGCAGATTACAAGCCACATTTGATTATGCAGAATAAGGGATCAATTATAAAGATGATGGTTTATAAAAAAAACTCATTAAAAGAGAGTATTAAGCTACATTTTGAAGATGTGAAGGGAAGAAACTGAAAGATATTTGAAGGACATTTAAAATAAGGATAGCAACATGAACAAAAATTAGTTGATCAAGAAAAATATGGGGAAAGCCATATTTCTTGGTAACTGAAGGACAGAATGGGAGATAATTTTCACTAATATCTCTTTTTTAACCTTTAAAACACTGAAACATGTTAAAGTTTAACCTTTTTCAAATTAAATAATAATTTTAATGGGAAAAGATCAATCTGGATTGAAAAACAATTAAAAACAGTGAAAGTCAGGACAAGGAAATATGGAAAAGCTAGTCTACAAAGGTATTAGGAGTGCTAACAATATCCACAAGAATATAATGTTTTCTCTATCATTTCATATGAAGGGACAGAATAATAATTTAACTCCATAAGGTCCCAAGTGACTTAGTGAAATGAAGTTTAGCAGGCATGAAGTGGAAATCCATTGTAGAGCTGTGTATATGTTGAGCTGATCTAATCCTTATCCTGATGGAAAAATGGAGAGTCAGATGAAATGTATTTCTTATTGCTGTTTATTAGGAGGTAGGGAGACTCTTTTTGCTTGTTTTTAAAGTACTTTGTGGCTCTTTACTTTGAGGAGATATTCATGTTCTTTCATGTGGCTTTTTTTTTCTGTAAAGAGGGTAAAGGAAAAGGTTATATTTATAATTACATTGAAAGAAAAACTTTTCATTAATGTAGGATGCTTACGTGCCTTATATGATTTAGGGAAAAACTGTGTTGAAGGGCATAAGAAACATAACAACCAGAGTATTGACTGCAAACTGAAATTACAAATGACTGAAAACAATCTAAGTCATTTAATGCTGCCTGTTGCTCCTCAGAATTATACTAAATTTACCTATAAGTCTTTAAAATATGTTTTTATTGATTTCAGAGAGGAAGGGAAAGGGAGAGAAAGATAAAACATCAATGATGAGAGAAAATCATTGATTGGCTGCCTCCTGCACGCCCCCTACTGGAGACTCAGCCTACAACCTGAACATGTGCCCAGACAGAGAATCGAACTCTGACCTCCTGGAAAACAGGTCGACAACCATTGAGCCACGCAGCCCGGGCATCTATAAGTTTCTGAAGAGGTGGAGCTTACTAGGTGAAATTAAAATGAACACATACAAAAAGCATGATTATTGCATAGAGGCCTGATGCACAGATTCGTGCACTGGTGGGGTTCCTTGGCCTGGTCTGCAGGGATCAGGTCAAAATTGACTCTCTGACACCCCCCGAGGGGTCCCAGTTTTGAGAGGGCAGTTCTTGGGTGATGCACCCAGAGTTGGGCTCCCTCCTCTCTGGTTCCCAGTGGGTCAAGAACACCACTGCCAAGTCACCGCAGGTCGGCAGCTCCTGCGTTGAGCGTCTGCCCTTTGGTGGTCAGTGTGCATCATAGCTACCAATCGGTCAGCCAATTGGCTGGTTGCTTAGGCTTTTATATATATATAGATAAGGCATAAAACAATAAAACTGAGGCAATTATCTTTATTACAAAATTATTATTTCTTTATTCTGGTGTGTGTGTGTGTGTGTGTGTGTGTGTGTGTGTGTGTGTGTATCTTTTTATTTTATTTTTATTTTTTAATTTTAAAAAATTTCCTTAATTATTAAGGTATCACATATTTGTCCTCAACCCCCTATTCCAATGCCCTACTCCATCCCCACTCATGCTCCCACCCCCCTATTGTCCTTGACCACTGGTTAGGCTCATATGTATGCACATAAGGCCTTTGGTTGATCTTTCCCTTTTATCCCCACCTTCCCTTTGAGGTCCAACAGTCTGACCCATGGCTCCTTATCTCTGGTCTGTTCTTGTTCATCAGTCTGTGTTGTTCACCATTTCCCCTATACTCTGGTATGTTTTAATGGAAAAGTTTGGCATGTTTATTTAACTTATTTTTAAAAATCAATTTAGGTCATTTTTCACTTTTTTAAAGTGAAAATAATCATATTAAATATTTCCAGTATTAATCCTTCATGCTAATAATGTTTATCTTGGTGCTTTAGAGTAGAAAAAGTATCTCGCATAGTAGCTCATGCAGTCTTTACAATAGTCCTGTTACCATTCTCATGTTACCCAAGAGAAATGTAATATTTCCAGAGGTTCATTTGACCAATGACTTTTAGCTGGGAAGTATCAATATTAAATGCATGTTGTCTGAATTCAATTTTCCTCCTTTTCCCCAATAATGTTTAATTGTTCCATATCATTTGTGGCCCACATTGGTACCCTGTGAACTCATAACAAGTTCCTACATGTTGTTTTAGTGTAATCAAAGCAAAACCAAGTTAACAAAAGAAACATTTATACAGATAAACATACCTGTTACAGACCATTAAACAACCTGAAACAATAAAGTCCCCTATACATGGTGAACCCACAGTGGCTGAGAGGTCAACCCTCAGGAAAAAAAAAAAAGAAAAGAAAAGAAAAGAAGAGAAAAGAAAGAAAGAAAGCTTTTAAAGGGCAAACTGTAATGCAAAGCATAGTTTGGCTCCAAACAATGAGCAAACTGCATAACTACAAAGCAAAGTTTATTATTTATTTCCTCTCCTACATGAAGATGCCATTTATAATAGTTTCTTCATTATTAAGAAACTTTTTTTCATCTTCTCCTGAATTTTTCAAAAGGTAAATATTCAATTTCAACAATCATCAGTATTTTGACATATTTTTATCCATCCTGAATCTTTTAAAAATTATTTTATGTTTTTGGAACATTTTTTTTAATTCCAGAAAAATCATTCCCCCCGGCCCCCTAAATATTTTAGTGTTCATCTTTAAAAGTAATAAAATAGCTTGGCCGATGTGTCTCAGTGGTGGAGCATCCAGAGGTTGCTGGGTTCCAGTCCCAGTCAGGGCACATGCCCAGGTTGTGGGCTCGATCCCCACTGTAGGGCGTGCAGGAGGCAGCTGATCAATGATTCTCTCTCATCACTGGTGTTTCTCTCTCTCCCCTTCCTTCCTCTCTGAAATCAATAAAACTGTTTTTTTAAAATAAACAAAGAGGAAGGAATAAACATACCATAGAGAAAAGAAAGCTTCTTCCATAAATGGTGCTGGGAAAATTAGAAAACCACATGCAAAAGATTGAAACTAGACTACTGTTTGTCCCCATATATAAAAATTAATTCAAAAATGAATCAAAGACCTAAATAAAAGACCTAAAACAATAAAATTACAAATCTCATTACAGTAAGTCATTCTATAAATAACTGGGGAAAACTCCTTATAGCAGTAATAATACCTAACAAGATTACTCTCAGATGTACTGTTAGCTGCATTAGTTAGCTTTCACTATGTTATTCTGTGCTAACAAACAATTCCAACCCTACACACACAGCATCACACACAAAAAATGAAATTGGGAGCCGAAGCTGGTTTGGCTCAGTGGATAGAGCGTCGATCTGTGGACCGAAGGGTCCCGGGTTCGATTCCAGTCAAGGGCATGTACATTGGTTGTGGGCACATCCCCAGTGGGGGGTGTGCAGGAGGCAGCTGGTCGATGTTTCTCTCTCATTGACGTTTCTAGCTCTCTCTCTCTCTCTCCCTTCCTCTCTGTAAAATATCAATAAAATATATTTTTTTAAAAAATGAAATTGGGAGAGTCTAAGGGAATGGAAAAGCCTTTAGATTATTTTCTGAGATATTTTCATCCAATTGAGGGGACAGGTGAGTCACAGTTACCCACACAGGTTGTAACAATAGGTGTGGTGGTCATGCCTTTTCACAGGGTTTTTGCCTTAGGGCTGAGTCTGTGGAGGGATGTGAGCATATGTTGTATGATTTTAGATTCTTGTCTTTTTATTATGGTGCCTCTCTTTCCTCTTCAGGATGAAGGTAGTATCTGGAATCTCTCTAATACTAAGAAAGCTGCATGGAATTTCAAACTTACAGAATTTAGCCACCAGGCTCTGTTGTAACACTGGGCATAGAAATTTATATAATGGCCAAGAGTGTTGATAAAATCAGATATAGTCACAGAATCTATGGCAATATCATCTTTGATAAACAGAAGAGAGTAGTAAAGAGCAAAAGTAGATGACTATTTCTTACTCAGAGCTGGCAATACACACGTGGAAACGTTCTCAACATCACCTTGTTAGATGTTAGGATTACAGGAAGTTTTCTAGTTGGATCCGAAATCATTATGCCTAGTGAGACACCACACTTTACTTCCCCGGGTCTTTTTCTTTGCCTGCTCCTCAGCTTTCAATTGTATTCACTCTTTTACTTAGAATTCTCACCCGTGGTGTTATTAAACAAGAGGGCCATTAGGCTGAGGTGGCTGTAATGCTATGGGCCTATGGAAGCAAGCCAAAATTTAAGGTTACAAAAGCAAAACCACAGGACAACCAATGGCAAACAGCCAACTAGGCTTTAAGCTTATAGCCAATCAAACAATGCCCTTGCTTTGCTCCCACACCATTCTATACAATAAAAGCATAATATGCAAATTAACCGAACAGCAGAACGACCAGTCGCTATGATGCACACTGACCACCAGGGGGCAGATGCTCCGTGCAGGAACTGCCCCCTGGTGGTCAGTGCGCTCCTACTGGGGGGGGGGGGGTGGCGGGGGGGAGTGCAGCTCAGTCAAAAGCCCGGGTGATGGCTGGTGAGTGCAGCTGTGGTTATGGGTTATGGGAGCCTCTTCCACCTCCGCTGCAGGCGGGTGGTAAGAAGCAAGGGGTCCTGGACTGCGAGAGCCCCAGACTACACGAGGGGTGTCTGACTGCCAGTAGGTGGACATCCACCGAGGAATCCCAGACTGTGAGAGGGTGCAGGCCTGCCTAAGGGACCCCGCCCAGTGCATAAGTGTGTATAAATCTCTTCTCCAGCTCCCATCAACAGAGCACTCCAGTTTGGCACTCCCTGTTTGAGATCAGTGTTTACTCTAAGAAACTCTTAAATTTTTTATTATCCCTCAGTTCATATTTTAATAATTCTGACATCACCCCTTACCTTTGTTAGGAATACTCCTTCAGATATATCTTTGAAACACTTTCCTTTCATAAAACTCCTGACCTTATTGCTAATGTACCTACTAACGTGTTTCCCTGAAAATAAGACATCCTCCGAAAATAAGACCTACTTCATGGAAACATAATGCATCCCCTGAAAACAAGACCTAGCGCATCTTTGGGAGCAAAAATTAACATAAGACACTGTCTTATTTTCGGGGAAACAGGGTAGAAAATTCCACTTGGATTTCTGTAATGTCACCTTACGGTGCATATCTCATAACTTTCCTGACTTACTGCTTCCTCTTTCTTCTCCCCCCCCCCCCCCCCCCCCCCCCATCCATCCACATTTACCCTCTTGGCTTCCCTATTTCTATAGACACTATGTTATACTCCATGTCATGGATGTAAAAAAAAAAAAAAAAAAAAAAAAACTGGGTATTTTCTTTAATGAAACCTTTCACTTACCCATGTCCATGCCCAATGCCTTCCTAAATGTCATACCCAGTCAGTCACCAGATATTAGCGATTCTTCCTTCAAGGTGTTTTATATCCTTCTCTTGGTTTTGTCATTACACTGGTTTCAGGCTACATACCCAAATGACATACACCATTTTTACCAGCCTTCCAGAAATGTCCCCTATTGTGATTTGCATCATACCTGATGCTATATTAGTATCCTAAAACTGAGGATCACTGTATTTTCCCCTTCTCAGAAATACTAGTTGGTTTCTTAGTCCCTCAGGGTAAAGTCTGCTATCTTTCTCCAAGTATTTAGAGTGTTAACTTACTGTGATGGTTAAGATTGGGTTCAGCTGCCAAGTGACAGATAATCCAAAAAGTGGCTCAAACAAAATAGATATAAAAGTTCAGAGAGATCTAGGGTAGGTTTGGTCTTCTATAATATCAAAGATGCTTGATCCTTCTATCTTGTTATTTCTTTGTGTGTGGCCTACATTCCCAATGTAATTTCTTGTCAGCTAGTACCTACCACTGCTGCTTATACCTTTTAGTCAAAACTTAGCTCCATGGCTAGATGTACTTATATTCTGACTAGAGACCCTGTGCACAAAATTCGTGCACAGGGGGTGGTGTGTCCCTCAGCCCAGCCTGCACCTTCTCCAATCTGGGACTCCTCAAGGGATGTCTAGCTGTCCATTTAGGCCTGATCATAACCACCAGGATTGGGCCTACACAGGCAGTCAGACATCCCTCTCACAATCCAGGACTTCTGGCTCCCAACTGCTTCCCTGCCTGCCTTCCTGATTGCTTCTGCCTGCCAGCCTCATCATCCCTAACCACTCTTCTGCCAGCCTGATTGATGCCTAACTGTCCTCTCCTGCAGTCCTGGTCACCTCTAACTGCCCTTCCTTGCAGGCCTTGTCCCCCCTAATTGCCCTGTCCTGCAGGCCTGGTCCCCCCAACTGCCCTCCCCTACAGGCCTGGTCCCCCACAACTGCCCTTCCCTACTGGCCTGATTACCCACAACTGCCCTCCCTTGCAGGCCTGGTCCCTCCCCTGCTCACCATCTTGTGGTGGCCATCTTGTGTCCACATGGGGTCAGAATCTTTAACCACATGGGGGAAGCCATCTTGTGTGTTGGAGTGATGGCCAATCTGTGTATTACTCTTTTATTAGGTAGGGTAGAGGCCTGGTCTATGAGTGGGGACTAGCTGGTTTGCCCTGAAGGGTGTCCCAGATCAGGGTGGGGCTCCTTTGGGGCAGGGGACAGCCTGGGTGAGGGGCCTGTGGTGGTTTTCAGGCCAGCCATGCTCCCCAGCAACCTAAGTGGAAGCCCTGGTATCTGGGATTTATTTATATTTTATAATTGAAGCTTTGTAGCCTTGAGCAGAGACCAGGGCAGGCCAGGGCGGTAGGAAGCTTGGCTTCCTCCATTGCCAGGGGCAACCCAAGCCTCCTGCCTGCTCCAGCTTCATGGCCACAGCAATCTTGGTTGGATTAATTTGCATGCTCACTCCTAATTGGCTGGTGGGTGTGGCTTGTGGGTGTAGTGGAGATGCAGTCGATTTGTATGTTTCCCTTTTATTAGATAGGATGACCAAGTGTCCCACTGAAAATTAGAAGTCCTATTACTGAGGAAGATGGCAAAATATACATAAGGTTATAACTAGGAATCTCTGCCACACTTACCTTCTAGCAGCATCTTCCTTAAACCAACCTGCCATTATAGACAAATTTGCTCCTAGTCCTTTTAAACATAAATTCTCCCAAAGAACTGCAACCCCCTGCTGCTTCTGTCCTTTAAACTAGAGCAGTGTTTCCCAAACTTCTCTCATGATAAGAATCACCTGGTGGAGTTGTTAAAATACAAATTCCTGAATCCCAACTAAGAAGTGCTAAAATAGAATTTTGGGGAACATATAGGTAAAATTATATACTTAGTTCAGTATACAATTTTACCCATATGTTACTTAGTTAAGTATACAATTTTAAGTATACAAGTATATGTTCCCAAAAATTCTAGTTTAGCACTTCTTAGTTGGGATTCAGGAATCTGTATTTTAACAACTCCACCAGGTGATTCTCATCATGAGAGAAGTTTGGGAAACACTTAACTAGAGGAACAGTCTATTTGGCAGCCAATCAGGTACTTATTTTGTAACAGCCCTTATTAATGTGGTCATTTAAAAAATGTATCTTTATTGTTGACAGTATTTTGGAGGCTCCTCTCCTTTTCCCCATTGACTCCCTCCACCCCACTACTGCCCCCCCCAATAATGTGGTCATAATGATTAAAGCATTGTTTAAATTTTCCTCGCCTAATCCTCTCAGCCAGTCTGTATGAAAGTATAATGTGTCACATATATACAGTACATAATACTTGATCGTGATGATAAACGACTATGTTACTGGTTTATGTACTTAATATACATTGTATCATTATTTCAGTGTGCTCTTTTTCCTTATGAAAAAACTCTGCCGACAAACAGTATGCCTGTTACACCAACAACAGCCTCATACATCTCCTGTTCAATCTGTCTCTTGATTACATCATTTTCTCTCGTGCTTGATTTAAGCTCCTGTTGTTTTGTACAGTAACATGCTGTAGCTTAGGAGCAGCAGGCTACATTGTATAGCCAAGCTATGTAGCAGGCTATCCCATCCAGATTTGTGTATATGCACTCTATGATGTTTGCACAAGGATGAAACCCCCAAAGGAGCATCTCTCAGAACACATCCTTGACTGTATTAAGGAGCTAGTTGGGCATGACACTGAACAACAAGAATTACATAGCTCGGGCTCTCTACATATTATACTAGAGGCGGTGCATGAAATTCGTACTAGGGGGTGGGGGGTGTCCCTCAGCCCAGCCTGCACCCTCTGCAATCTGGGATCCCTCTCACAATCCAGGATTGCTGGCTCCCAACTGCTCACCTTCTTGCCTTCCTGATTGCCCCTAACTGCTTCTGCCTGCCAGCCTGATTGATGTCTAACTGCCACTCCCCTGCCAGCCTGATTGATGTCTAACTGCTCCCCTGCCAGCCTGTTTGCCCCTAACTGCACTCCCCTGCAGGTCTAATCACCACTACCTGCCCTCCTCTGCAGAGTTGATAGCCTCCAACTGCCCATCCTTGCAGGCCTGGTCCCTCCAACTGCCCTCCCCTGCTGGCCATCTTGTGGTGGCCATCTTGTGTCTACATGGGGTCAGGATCTTTGACCTCCATGAGGGCAGCCATATTGTGTGTTGGAGTGGTGGTCAATCTGCATATTACTCAGTTATTAGATAGGATAGAGGCCTGGTGCATGGGTGGGGGCCAGCTGGTTTGCCCTGAAGGATGTCCTGGATCAGGGTAGGGGTTCCCTTGGGGTGTGAAAGATGTCCTGGATCAGGGTAGGGGTTCCCTTGCAGTGTGGGGCAGCCTGGGCAAGGGGCCAGTGGTGGTTTTCAGGCCCGCCATGCCCACCCCCCCAAACCCAAGCAGAGGCCCTAGTATCTGGGATTTATTTATCTTCTACAATTGAAACTTTGTAACCTGGAGCAGATCCAAGCCTTCTGCTCACTTGGAGGAAGCAGGGGATTTGTTTACCTTCTATAATTGAAACTTTGTAGCCTTAAGTAGAGGCCTGGGCCAGCCAGGGTGTGCAAAAAGCTTTGCTTCATCCATCACGGGAGAATCCCAAGCTTTCCTTTTACTCTCTCTATGGCACCAGCTAGCTTAGTTGGGTTAATTTCCATACTAGCTCCTGATTGGCTGGTGGGCATGGCAGAGTGATGGTTAATTTGCATATTACCCTTTCATTAGATAGGGTATGTGTATTAGCATAAATGCAAGTACAGGAGAGATAAGCCAAGAACATTAACATATGTTCCCCTTACCTTTTCAGAGCAGCAAAGAGGGCAAGTAATCTTACAACTGCTGTGAAAAGTGGAGAAAGTGATACCGTCCTTTTCTTCAAAGGAAAACTCTTCAGTGAATTAAATCAATTTGGGGATTTTAGTTTGTATTTTGGATGACTTGGTCATGTTTACTTTGGGCAGGTTTCAGGCTTGCTGCTTTCAGGTCAAAGGAAGACAATGTAGTAAGTATGAAATAAGTTTCAGGAAATGGATAGTTTATTTTATTCCAGTATCCAATGCATAAGATAGTAGCAATTATCCATGAGTACTTATTATGTGACAAAACATGCCAGAGTGTGCACTGCATAACTCTCAACAGCCACATGAACACAGGTGTGACTCTTTTTGCAGAAGAACTGGATGCTCCAAAAGGTTATTAACTAAGATGACACGACAGAAAGGAAGCATAGCAGAATTCACATCTACCTGCTTCTGAGCTCATTCCCCTAACTACTAATCAGGGATGCAGCAGTGAATTCCTTTAGTCTGGCCTCATAGTAAAGAGTACATCTATATACTGTACATAAAACGTTATGACCGTATAACCGGAACTACTGGAACGATTGGTCAACCAGTCACTAACCTGCACTGACCACCAGGGGGAAGACGCTCAACGTAGGAGCTGCCTCCTGGTGGTCAGCCCGCTCTCACAGACAACTTCCCCTCTATCCCCCTTAGGGAGGTTGGCTAGCCGGCCCCCTGATTGGGACCATGGAGGGGGGTGGGGGGAATGTCACATTGAAACCCTGTCCAGTGTACTTAAAAGTACTTTCTTGCCCAGCTGGCATGGCTCAGTGGTTGAGCATCAATCTATGAACCAGAAGGTCATGGTTGGATTCTGAGTCAGAGCACATGCCCAGTTGCAAGCTTGATCCTCAGTGGGGGACAAGCAGGAGGTAGCCGATCAATTATTCTCTCATCATTGATGTTTCTATCTCTCTCTCCCTCTATCTTCCTCTCTAAAATCAATAAAAATATATTTTAAGAAATGAAAGAGTACTTCTCCATAAAGTTTCTTCATGTCAGAAATATGTATAAGTGTAATACACTTATACACTATTAAGCACTACAAATGTGAAAGATTAGAGCACTACTATCTCCAAGCAGCTGGGGATATCCGCGGGTGGTATTAATCTATTAGTTGGAAGACTAAGTAGCAGGCACTATGATAGTATTATGCATACAATACAATGTTTTAAACCCACCATCCTCAGTTGTTTACACAGACCATCTGTAACTGCCTGTGAGTCATGTTAGGAGTTATCCAATGGCATTTATGTAACATTTGCCGTGTAGCAAAATGTGTCGCACAGAAAAATGGACACGCAATAGCTTTGAGGCATCACTGAACCAACGGGAGACACCAGATTATAGGTGCAACCCACTGATGTGCAGTCTCCAGGTAAATGTAGCTTCTGACTTGATTAAAGAAAAGAACAGCACCTCACTCCAAGCCCCTCCGTGTGCACAGACCAAAAGGTCTCCTGCATCCAGCGAGGCGACTTTGCTGCACCATTTGTTCCCGTGCAATGATCCCGTGGGGGAGTTTCCAAAGTGGCGAGAAGGGAGGAGAGGGGAAGACACCGCTGCAAAAGAAGTGGGGGTGCAGGGTCCTCATCAGTCGGTGGCTGGGGACATAGCGCCGCGGCAAAGTAACGCAAAATCTTCAGGGGGCTGTGGTTGGCGGAGGAGGCGGGACGCACTGGCGCTATCTGTCAAACCTCAGGGATGGGTGCTAGACAGCAGGGAGGGGAGGAGGGGGCCCCGGGAGAAGGATGTAGGCCAGCGGGTCTCATCCGGCGATGCCCTGGGGGGTGTGGATTGGAGGGGGGGGGGGGTAACAGGAAGGAGGGCGCCTTAGACCCGGAGGCAACTTCGCGCAGCGGCCAGAACCCGGCTAGGCGACCAGGGGGCGCTGCGGCGCTGCTCCTCCCCCGAAGCCTCTGCGCTCCTCCTCCCAGACACGTGACCGCCGCCGCCGGCCGCCCTCGTTCCCCGCTGCGCCGCTCGCTCTGTTTCTTCCTGCCGCCGCCGCCGCCGCCGCCGCCGCCGTGCCCTTCTTTTCCCCCGGTTCCCACCCCTCCCTGTTGCCCCCCCCTCCTCTCCCGCGCCCCCAATAGCGGGCCGAGCTGCCGAGCGCCCGCCCCGCCGCCCTGCCCGGCGCCCGCTCATTGGCCGAGGCCTCAAGGACGCGTCCCGAGGGCGGCGGGCGGCCATTGGTGGGACGCGCGATCCGAGTGCCCGGATGAGGGAACATTCTGCGGTATAAAGGGCGCGGGGAAGGCGGGAGACGGCGCAGTTTGAATCGCGGTGCGAGGGAGGAGGCGCCGGGGTCTCGCCGGGTGTCCGACTGCTCCTTTCTCTGCCTCGCTCGCTCGGGCTTCGGCGGGATTCGAAATGGTACGCGGCGCAGGGGCCCTGCGAAGGCTCCGGGCTTTTTTTTTTTTTTTTTTTCTTTTCTCTCTCTTTTGCCGGAGAGGAGAGGACCCGGAACCCCCGGAGCTGGGGGCGAAGCGGCGGCGGTTGGGGACGCGCGGGGACAGTATTTGGGGGAGCCGGGGGGGCGGGGGGGCGGGCGATGTTGCCGGTGGCGAGCGGGCCGCCCCCGATCCCGCGGCGACGGTTGAGTGGCGCGCGCGGCGCCGCCGCCGGGGAGCAGCGGGCGGGCGGGCGCGAACGGGCGGGCGGGCGGGCGCGCAGCGGGGGGCGTGCGGGCGGGATCGCCCCGGCGGAGACCCCGGTGGGGGGCCGGGGGGCGGGGGGAGGAGGGAAAGGGGGGCGCCGGGCCGCGCCGCGGTGGGGGAGGGGCGCGCCGCCCCAGTCAATCCCACGTTCTCCGTTCCTCCTTCCCTCGCCGGCGGGCGTGTGCGCGCCGTAGGCTGGCGGCAAGGCTGGGAAGGACTCCGGAAAGGCCAAGACAAAGGCGGTTTCCCGCTCGCAGAGGGCCGGCTTGCAGGTCAGTGGCGGTTCGGCTGCATATTCTGGGCATCGCGGCGTCTCCCGATCCTTTTTCCTCGCGCATCCTCGCTTCGGGACGAGCCTGGTCGTCTTTGCGTGGGTGATGCGGTGTCGCGCGACTTGTTTTTGCAGATTCGATACATATCGGGGCGGCGGGCGCGGGGTGGGGGGGGGGGCGATCACGTGTGTCGATGCGGGCGGGGGGGGGGGGGAGGCAGTTGCTGCACCAGCGTCCTTGCTCCTGGCTTTGGCGCGCGTTTGTTGTTTTTTTTTTTTTTAAGTCATCTTTGATTCATCTCTCTTGTGCATTTTGTTTTTGCTTGGAAATTTTTTTTAAGTTTCCGGTGGGCCGTATTCATCGACACCTGAAATCTAGGACGACCAGTCATGGACGTGTAGGCGCCACCGCTGCCGTGTACAGCGCAGCCATTCTGGAGTACCTCACCGCCGAGGTAAATGGGGGTGCACGCCTGTAATCTGGGAATGGCTTGCAGGGGGTGGCGGAGGCGGGGGGGGGGGGGGCGGGGGGAGCGGTAGGTGGCGAGAGGGAAGGAGGAAAGTGATGCAAGAAAACTCCCAGGCCCTAAAGGCTGCGAGAAGCCTCTGGGAACGCTAGAGGGAGCTGGTGGTCATGAAGGGATCCCACTGAGCTTGAGCTGCTCTCGGAAATAAAATTGCGTGCCCCCTTTATAAGCTTATGTCATTTTGACATTCAGGTAGTGATGGGGAGAGGAGGGAGACAATTGCTAGCTTTATATGTTCACAGTATAGGAAGGTTTGTTCTGCCCTGGATCTTGGCCATAAAGAATCGTTGGAAGGAAATTGATGAGTCTTTGCCTTGTTAGGTACTTGAATTGGCAGGAAATGCATCAAAAGACTTAAAGGTAAAGCGTATTACCCCTCGTCATTTGCAACTTGCTATTCGTGGAGATGAAGAATTGGATTCTCTCATCAAGGCTACAATTGCTGGTGGTGGTATGTGAATACTAAGATTTTTTACTTCAGATTCCTTTAGGGAAAAATAATTCTTAGCTTTTTAAAAATCCCCATTAGTAATTTCTAATCTAAAAGAGGAACCCTTGAGCAAAATTTCACTGATGGCGCAGTATGGTTCCATCATGAATATCGATGTAGAGAATAACTTAATGAGTTTTTACTTTGCATACTTGGGCTGTCACATTGCAAGACATCTGCCAGGTTTAATAAATGTTCTGGTTTAAGTATAGTGCGATTTTCTAAATGTGTATTAAGAACTAGAATTAATCCCTGTCCCTCTCCTAGGTGTTATTCCACACATCCACAAATCTCTGATTGGCAAGAAAGGACAACAGAAGACTGTCTAAAGGATGCCTGGATTTCATATTATCTCAGGACTCTAAATACTCTTAACAGCTGTCCAGTGTTGGTGATTCCAGTGGACTGTATCTCTGTGAAAAACACAATTTTGCCTTTTTGTAATTCTATTTGAGCAAGTTGGAAGTTTAATTAGCTTTCCAACCAACCAAATTTCTGCATTCGAGTCTTAACCATATTTAAGTGTTACTGTGGCTTCAAAGAAGCTATTGATTCTGAAGTAGTGGGTTTTGATTGAGTTGACTGTTTTTAAAAAACTGTTTGGATTTTAATTGTGATGCAGAAGTTATAGTAACAAACATTTGGTTTTGTACAGACATTATTTCCACTCCGGTGGATAAGCTCAATAAAGGTCATATCCCAAACAAGTTGTGTTTTTTAAATTTGCTTGATTGTAATAGAACCAATCGCCTTCCTTATAAATGGTACCTCATCCATCAGTAACAAGCATATATCTCCTCCAGAAATTCAACTTAATTTTCTATATAAACAGCAGGCCAAACTAAGTTAATATTGTGTAATTAGCTATTAAAGATTTAAAAACTTTGGCAGGAACTGGAATGGGACAAGTTTTTTAGACTGTCCATCTCAGTCTGCATATTGGCCAACCTTGCTGTATGTGGCCGCACTGCCCTTGTGCGGGATTGCTGTGGCGGACTGGGGGAGGAGGAGGGCCAGTAGGCAGATCCTGTATTTAGTTAGCTACCTCCACAAAAGGAACTTTCAATTTAGGCCTCAGATCACGGTTTCTGTGCTGCACAGTATAGGAAGCTGAATTATTCGATACTTTGTAACATCTTCCAGGAATACTATTACATTTTACAGAAGGGAATCGGGACTTGTCTGAATTTGGGTATTTCCAACAAGGGTAACAATAGCTTGAGTGAACATTGCAAAAGTGGTTATTTTGTGATTGGGTTATTTTGACCTTTGGTTTCTGGCAAGTTGTCTTAACTTTTTAAAATCTGGGTTATGACTCCCAAAAAGATACGTTGCCCCCTCCCCCAGGAGAACAACATTTCCCTGGCAATGGTACTTTTCCTCAATGACAAGCACTACAATCCCATAAAGCTGCTTCCTCTTGTTTGGGGCATTAAAATCGGGATAAGACCAGAAATCATTGCAAACAGTTGGCTTTGGATCTCACTGGTGTCCTAGCAGACAATCCAGTGGCCTCTGGGTCGGGGGAAGTGATCTGCCGCTGAAACGAGGCAGGTAAAGCCAGCCCCGGGATTAGGTTCCCACCTGCCCGCGGGGCCGCGCTCCACCTGCTCCGGAAGCGCTGCGTCAGGGCCGGACCGCGGCGTCACCTGACCGGACCTCCCCGGGCTGCGGCCGGGGCGGCCCGACCTCCGGGAGCTTCTGAAAACCCTCCCCACCTCTCGACCCTCCGTCCGTCCGTCCGTCCGTCCCTCCCGCCCGCCGCCCGGACGGCGGGCTGCGGCCGGCGGGGAGGTCGGGGCGCGGCGCGGCCCGTGCGGCGCCGTCCCAGCCCCGCGGCCGCCCCCGCCCCCGGGGAGCTCGGCTCGGAGCCGGTGGGCGCCGCGGGGGCTCGGACGCCCGCCCGGGTGGGGCGCCCGGGGACGGGGCTCGGGGCTCGCGCCTCAGCGGCCCGGGGGGCGGGGAGCCGCCGCCGGGAGGCGGGGCTGCGAGGCTCCCGCCCGCCGCCCGCCGCCCGCCCGCCCGGCCGCCGGCCCGCGCCCCGCCCCGCACGCCCCCACCCGGCCGGCCTCGCCTCCTCGGCCGCCGCGGCGGCTTCCGCCCGGCCAGCGCTCCGGAGGAAACGGAAGACGGCGAGGCCAGCCATGGAGGGGAACCGGGACGAGGCGGAGAAGTGTGTGGAGATCGCCCGGGAGGCCCTGGACGCCGGCGACCGCGAGAAGGCCCAGCGCTTCCTGCAGAAGGCCCAGAAGCTGTACCCGCTGCCCTCGGCCCGCGGTGAGCCGCCGCGTCCCCCCCATCTCCCCCCGGCCCCCCGACCTACCGGCCCCCCGGCCCGGCCCCGGCCCCCTCCCTCCCGCCGGGCCGGCCCCCGCCCGGGGACCCCGGCGGAGCATCCCGCTCCCCTCCGCCGGCCGACCGCCCCGCTGGGCACCGGCCGGTGGGCTGCCCGACTCCCGGGCCCCGCGGCCTGCGGGGGCCCGCCCGCAGCTGACAGGCGAGGGGTGCGGGCTCCCGGGCCGTTTTCGGAAACGCCTGGCTGCCATTCCACCGGAGAATGTCCCCGGGAGGTTGTGGGGTCCCCCCCAGCCTTCCCAGAGTGGGCTTTATTTATTTCCAGGCGGGGGCTGGGCGGCCTCTCCCTCCCCATCCTCCCCCCAAGGCAGGCCTGGGCCCCCAACGAAGTGCCCGGAGCTGGGACTCAAGTCTCAGGTTCCGGCCCCTCCGGGTGAAAGCATCGTTCCCACAGCAAACGTTTTCTGACACCTGAGATGACACTGCTTTTCCCTGGGAGGGGGGGGTTACTTTAGGAGAGAGGAGCACACATTTGACAGGAACGATAAAGTGTCGGTGATGGTTTGCAAAATAGTATTTCATTTGCTAACACCATAATTATCCACAGATCAGGCAGATCGCTAAGGAACAGGGTACTGGACTCTTCGTTGAATTCACCCTGTTCATGACTTTGCAGGGCTAATAATAGCAGTGTTTATTGAGCACTTACAAAGTGCCAGCCCATGTGTCTAGTGTTTTATATGAATTACTCCATGTATTCCTCAGAACGAGCCTATGTAGAGGTAAAGGATTCATTTGAACAGGTTAACCCATATGGAAACAGACTGTCTTTTGGATGGATGGATGGGTGGATGGGTGAATGAATAAATGAATGAATGAATGAGAATATCTGCAAGGCTACATAGTAATTAGTAGCAAAGTCAGACTAGTACTTGTGCTTTCTAGCTCCAAAAGGCCTTTAACCACTACACTATAGTGCCTTGCAATCTATACTAATAAAAGGTTAATATGCAAATTGGTCACGACACCCTCACAGTAACAACTGAACAGCAGGCTGAGTGGGGTCACCAGGCTGGTGGGGGGTGGGGTGGGGGGAGGTAGTGAGGGGTGACCAGTCCTACAGAGGAGGGCAGTGAAGGGCGACCAGGTGTGGGGTGGGCAGTTGGGGGTGATCAGGCCGGTGGGGCAGCAGTTGTGGGCAACCAGGCTGGTGGGGGCGCAGTTAGGGCTGACCTAGCCGGCAGGGGGGGCCAGTGAAGGGTGACCAGGCCGGTAGGAGGGCAGTTGGGAGTGACCAGGGCGGCATGGGGGGCAGTTGGGGGCAACCAGGCCAGTAGGGAGGCAGTGCGGGACAATCAGGCTGGCAGGCAGAGGTAGGTAGGGGTGATCAGGCTAGCAGGGGGGGCAGTGAGAGGCGACCAGGCAGGCGGGCAGTTGAGCAGTTAGGAGCCAGCGGGCCCAGATTGTGAGAGGGATCGGGCCGAAACCGGCAGTCGGACATCCTCTGAGAGTCTCAGATTGGAGAGGGTCCAGGCTGGGTTGAGGGAACCCCGCCTCTGGGCACAAATTTCCTGCACCAGGCCTCTAGGCCTATCTAATAAAGAGGGGATATGCTAATTAACCATCACTCCATCACAAAGATGGCTGCACCCACAGCTGGGCCAAGTTCCCATAAGGAACTTTAATAAGCAATCAGCAGGGATCTGAGGCTATGCCCTCTCCCGCCCCCAGGGGGCTTGACAGGAGACCTCAAGGTGCACCTCTTATCCTGGTGCTGGGCTAAGGGGCCTCAGGCCTCGCCCCCCACCAGGTGGGGCTTGATAGTGGACTTCAGGCTGTGCTCTCCCCCCCCCCCCCCCCCGACCCGGAAGGACTTGACATGGGACCTCAAGGTGTGCTTCCTGTCCTGGTGCTGGGCTAAGGGGCCTCAGGCCTCGCCCCCCACCAGGTGGGGCTTGATAGGGGACTTCAGGCTGTGCTCTCCCCCCCCCCCCCCCCCCCCGACCCAGAAGGGCTTGACATGGGACCTCAAGGTGTGCTTCCTGTCCTGGTGCTAGGCTAGGGTTCCTCAGGCCGCTCCCCCCCCCCCTTCAGCCCCAGTGGACCTCAGACCACCCTCCCCACTTGGTGAGGCTTGACAGGGGACTTCAGGCCATGCCCCCCACCCAGCAGGGCTTAACAGGGGACCTCAAGGTGCACCCCCAGTGCTGGATCTGGGGAACTCAGGCCACGCCCCCACCCAGCGGGGATGATGGGGGACCTGAGGCTGTGCTCCCCTCCTGGTGCTGGGCCAGGGGACCTGAGGCTGTGCCACCCTGCCTGGTGGTGCTTGATGGGGGACCTCAGGCCATGACCCCTACCCAGCGGGACTGGACAGGGGATCTCAGGCTGTGCTTGACAAGGGTGGGTCTGGGTCTCACGATTTTGAGTCGCATGTGGGTGGGCAGGTACTTGACTCTGGGTCCCGTGGTGTGTCCCAGACTCTGACAGGAGGAAGGTTTTCATATACATTTTACTAATTTTCTTTAATCTCTGATACTTATATTATAGAGAAAGGGCAAATAGCAATATTAAATTATTTCTTCTAATTAACCCCCCTTTAATATGCACAAATTCAGTGTGCTGGGTCACTAGTGTGTGTGTGTGTGTGTGTGTGCGCGCGCGCTCACACCTAATATGTAAATTGTCCCCACGGAGTTCAGGAGGGGATGGCGTGGAACGAAGGAAGGCCCCAGCTGGCATCCCAAAGGCCCAGATGGGTCCTGATCACCCACCAGGCCTAGGGACCCATGCACGAATTTCATGCACTAGGCCTCTAGTAGGATAATATTTCACGAAGACTTAGGTATTTCCAGGTTAAGAAGAAAATTAATAATGCGTATGTGGAGTTCTCTCTGTTTCTACATTGTTGAAGCATTTGTATTCTTTGTTTTTCTCTGCCCTTTCATTATATCACTATTGAAGACTATAACAGAGAGGATGGGAAAGGGAAGTGAAAGAAGAGTTAATATGTTTTTTTTAATTTGGCAAAACACACTTAATATTTATCTTTTTAACCATTTTTCAGTGTGCAGTTTAGCACTGTTAACCATTTTCACCTGTGGTGCAACAAATCTCCAGAATTTTCCATCTTACAGAACTGAAACTCTGTACCAGTTAAACAGCTTTCCATTTTCCCTACCCACCATCCTCTGGCAACCACCATCCTATTTTCTTTTAAAATGTGACCACTTTAGATACTTTATACAAGTGCAATTTATATACAAGTGGACTATATCACTTAATATAGTCCATATGTTCTGCAATTTTAACCAAAAGGATGTATAATGAAAGCATATTTGCCACAGGCTAATATAAACAGAAATTAAGTCCCTGCCCTGGCTGGTGTGGCTCAGTTGGTTGGATGTAGTCCAGGACACCTAAAGGTTCCTGGTTCCATTCCCAGTCAGGGCACATTCCCATTCAGGTTTAATTAGAAGATGTTCGAGAGGCAGCTGATTGATTTTTCTCTCTCACATTGATGTTTCTCTCTCTCTTTCTCTAAAAAAAAAAAAAGAAAGAAAGAAAGAAAGAAAGAAAGAAAGAAAGAAAGAAAGAAAAAAAGAAAGAAAGAAAGAAAGAAAGAAAGAAAGAAAGAAAGAAAAAAATCTTTTTAAAAAATTAAGTTCCTATGGCATCTCATCAAACTTATAACAAAATGAAGTTGAACAAAACAAGGGCATTTTTTTTTTTAACTGGCTTATGTAACTTAGCATGATGTCCTTCAGGTTCATCTGTGCTGCAGCATGTAGTTAGGATTTCCTTTTTAAAAGTTGCAGTGTTCCATTGCGTGTATGTACCACATTTTCATTATCCACTTATATGTAAACAGACACCTAGATTGGTGTTTATATTTTGGCTGTTGTGAATAATGCCACTGTGAGCATGGGTGTACAGATACCTCTTTGTGGTCCTGCTTTCTATTCTTTTGGGAGTATATGCAGAAAGGGAATTGCTGGATTATATTGAAAGTATTATTTTTACTTTTGGGGGGACTGTTATACTGTTTTCCGTAGAAGTTGCACCACTTTACATATTCCCATCAACAGGGTACCAGAGTTCCATATTCTCCACATCTTCATCAACACTAGTTGTTTTCTGTTTACTTGTTTTTTATTGTTGTTTTATAGTACCAGTCCTGACCAGTGTGAGGTGATACCTCATTGTGGTTTTGATTTGCATTTATCTTAGGATTAGTGGTTTTGAACATCTTTTTATGTGCTTGTTGGCCATTTGTATATCATCTTTAAAATATCATCTTTAAAAAGATGTTTGCTCAAGATGTTTGCCTGTTTTTTATTTATTTATTTTTAAATATATTTTATTGATATTTTACAGAGAGGAGGGAGAAAGATAGAGAGCTAGAAATGTCGATGAGAGAGAAACATCGACCAGCCGCCTCCTGCACATCCCCCCAGGGATGTGCCCGCAAGCAATGTACATGCCCTTGACCGGAATTGAACCCGGGACCTTTCAGTCTGCAGACCGATGCTCTACCACTGAGCCAAACCGGTTTCAACTTGCCTGTTTTTTAATTGCGCTATTTTTTTTAGTTGTAGGAGTTCTTCAAAAAATCTGGATATTAACTCCTTATCAGATACATGATTTGCAATGTTTTCTCCTATTCTGTAGGTTGTGTTTCACTTTCTTGATTGTGTCCTTTTATGCACAAGAGTTTTTAAGTTTGGGTAGTCCCATTGGTCTATTTTTGCTTTTATTGTCTGTGCTTTTGGTGCTATATCTAGGAAATCAGTGCCGAGTTATTTTTTTTAATCCTCCCTGCAGTATGAGAACGTTTCAGTTAGTCCCTAGAGGGACAGTCTGAACTTTAAGCAAGTGACCACCTGAGACAATAGCGTGTCTTTGGAAACCTAGCTCCTCCACTTACTAACTTGTAACCTAAATCTTGGGCAGGTTAGAGAAACTCTCTAGCCTTTAGCTTTTTCCTCTGCAAAATGGGACATCTCATGGGGCTGTTGTGAGGATTAAATGAGTTAATACATGGAAAGCATTCACAGTAAGCACTCTATTATTTTGGTATCATTTTTATTTTATAAGTGTAAGGCCCTGAGAATTTTTAAACTTGTAAGTCTGGCATTCTTCTGTCATACAAACAACTTGAATCAACAAACTAAAGTGATACTGTAAGATATTAAAGCACAAAACAATTGTTGCTTATCTTAAAAAACATGAACACAGGAAAAATTAAGAAATATAAAGTGAAAGTAGTACAATGTATTATAAGGCAGCGGATGTAATTACCAAATAAAGTGATAGTATACAGTGGTGGTGTAGTCTGAAAACCTTAGTTCTGATACAGACTTAGCCTCTGACAACTTTGTAACTAGGGACAAGTTACTTAGTTTCTCTAAGCCTTTTCTAGTTATGTGTAAGTACTTAGCAAAGTATATTTTACATTGAATATTTTCAGAAGTTGATTGGGATAATTTAAGATTTAAGAGGAGGGAAAGATCTAGAACACTTCTGTAAGCTCCTGGTAAAATGTTTAATGTAGAAGGAAATTGAAGCTACTGGTTAAAATGAAGTTTTTATTTTTATTCCTGAATTTTACTTATTCTCAACTACCATCAAACCCTTATACCTCAGAGCCCTAACTGGTTTGGCTCAGTGTATAGAGCATTGGCCTGCAGACTGAAGGGTCTCAGGTTCCATACTCATCAAGGGCGTGTGCCCCAGCAGGGAGTGTGCAGGAGGTGGCCAGTTGGTGATTCTCTCTCATAATTGATGTTTCTGTCTCTCTCTCCCAATCCCTTCGTCTCTGAAATCAATAAAATAATATTAAAAAAAAACCGAACCAAACAAAAAAACCACACACACATACTCTTATAACTCAGAATTTTACTTAGTGTTTTCATAGTAAGATGGGCAAAAGAAAACATTGCATTTCAATGTTCATTAATCTTATACAGTGAATGGGAAGATATGAAACTAAATTCCAGAATCTTTGTCTTCTGTGCATTTCATTTTTGCTGTGTGAGAAGTCTGATTGATAAAATACTTTTAAAAATTGGCAAGAGTTTTCCTTGAGGAAAAACTTGATCTTCAAATGGATCTAGGATATTTTTGTTTTCTATGTTTTTAGTTGAGAATATTATTTTACAATTTATTGCAGTGAACATCTAAGTGAAACAAATTTAGTGAAAGTGAAAATCATATATTTTCATATTATGTTTCAGTTGAAAAGGATTAATATACATACTCAGTAGCTACTACATAAGAAATATAAATATTCTGGAAAAATAATGTCAGCAAGCAGAAGTAAATTACATTTGTTTCTTAAACTATATTTATTTATTTAAAAATTTTTAAACTTTATTTTTGAGGGAGAAACCTCTGAGCCACCCGGCCAGGGTTGGTGAGCCACATTAATTTTGTAATCACACAAATAAACATCACTTCTAGTTTATGAGGAGGGGGGGCAAAATTTGTTTTTCAAATTGTGTTCTTATTTTAGATTCTGCTAATAATTCTGATATGTATAACAGGTGTGTGACAGAAAATTATTAAATAAAAACAGACCTCTGCCGGGCGCGGTGGCACTCGCCCGTAGTCCCAGCTACTCGGGAGGCTGAGGCCGCAGGATCGCTTGAGCCCAGGAGTTCTGGGCTGTAGTGCGCTCTGCCCATCGGGTTGGTGTCCGCACTAAGTTCAGCATCAATATGGTGACCTCGGGGGAGCGGGGGCGGGGCACCAGGTTGCCTAAGGAGGGGTGAACCTGCCCAGGTCGGAAACGGAGCAGGTCAAAGCTCCCGGGCTGATCAGTAGTGGGGTCGGGCCTGTGAATAGCCACTGCACTCCAGCCTGGGCAACATAGCGAGACCCTCGCTAAATAAAATAAAATAAAATAAAATAATAAATAAATAAATAAATAAAAACAGACCTTTGCGTAACTTGCTTTTTTTTTTTGATTCTGTTATTTTATTTTTAATTTTAAATGAATGTGAATTCATTTCCTTCTGCTATTGTACAGAATTCAGTAATAAGGAAATGGCACAACTTATCCATTGCCGCATGGGTAGGTTATTTATAATTTTCCTATATAACAATACACATCCAATGTGAATATCTTCATGAACACATATGCCAGAGTTTTTCCAGGGTCTAATCTAAAAGTGGAATAACTGAGTCACACGTGTATGAATTCCTGCTTCTCTAGAGATGGCCTAATTATTTTGCAAGTGGCAATATAATTTTCCCTTTTCTTTCCAACACTTTAAATTGTCAGGCTTTTACATTGATGATTTGCCTATTTTAGCCATTTGTCCATTAATTCCTAATATTTTTTTTACTTCTTTCTTACTAGCGTGTAGGACTATTCCGTATTGTGAATACTCATTCTTTGATATCTGTGTAGCAAATGCTTTTTTAAAATCATAACTAGTCTTTCTCCCTCTTTTATGGTGTGTCTTCATACAAATGTTTCCAATTTTAATATAAACTTTGCAGTATTTTCTTCTGTGTTTTGTGCATTTTGTACTTGGTTTAAGAAATCAGTTTCTACTGTTATATCATAATTTTTTTCTTCTAAACTTTTGAAATTTTGCTCTTTCAATTAATCCTTTAGATATTATTTTTCTGGATTTTTTCTTACAAATGGGTATTCAGTTATCCCCTAACTTTTCACTAAACTCTCAGTTCATCTTTCCTGCCTATATCTGAACCTACCTATGTTATATGCAGTTTTTTAATAGAAGCTTGGGCGTTCTGGCCCTTGTAGTCTCTTACATGGATCTCGTTTTCAGTCCTTACGCCACACAATACATGCACATTTTAAGATGTAAAATAATACACATGTATGTAGTAAAAGTATAAATTCTGAATAGGAATATACTCTCACCTCTAGAAGTATAATTATCTATGGAGGGAGAAAAATGAGATTTTAGATAAGACCAAAGGAGGTTTTAAATATGTCTGTAATATTTATTTCATTAAAAAATTTGGAGCAAATATGACCCAGTTATTATATTTGTTAAATCTAGAGGATGAATTTTTGTTAACGTTATTCTGTTTGCAATTCTGGTGTTTTAACAATATTAAAATAAATAACTTTCATCTAAAATAAAGGTTTCACACACGGGGTGATAACTGGGCCCGGCATGAGGCCCATTGTTCAGTGAATGCAGACTGTCAGGAGGCTGAGAATAAAGGAGGGGAGGAGGACCCAGGGGCCATACGTGTTGCTCACCCAGGTTTATTTGTAGAGATACCTGCTTACTGGACCCCAAATTATGTTTATAAAATGCAAAAATTAAAAATAAAAAGCAGACCAGAAGTTTTTCACTTCTGTCTGGATTATCCACAAAAACATTTTAAATACTGTATTTACTTTTCACTGGTTCTTTGCTTTAAAATATATTTTTATTTATTTGAAAGAGGAAAGAAGAAGGAGAGAGAGAGAAACATCAGTAATGAGAGAGAATCATTGACTGGCTGCCTCCTGCATGCCCCACACTTAGGATCAAGTCCTGGGCATGTGCTCTGACCAGGAATCAAACCTTGACCTCCGGGTTCATAGGTCAACAACGCTCAACCACTCAGCCACGCTTGCCGGGCCTTTCACTGGTTCTTAATATCGAGTATACTTAATGCAGACTACATTAAACCCCAGTCAAGGCAGTATGTCAAGAAAGTGAATGCATAAAATAAGGCTGAAGAGTTTAAGCCAAAAGTAAATGTAATCTGGTTCATAATCACTGTATTTGCCTAACCAATGTTTGTAATACTGCACATTATTGTAAATGAGATTTCATATGATAGCTAAGACATTTAATAAACCAGGAAAATCCAGTGTGCTAAAAATTCTGGCAGTACTTGAACTAAATTATATTACCTTCTCAGGCATTGGTTCCAGTGATTACTAATACAGAAAACCTTGCTGATTCCATTTTTAAGATGAAAGAAATGGATTTTGAGACGCAGAGGTAATGGAACTTGTGCAAATTTTAACTCTGTGTAACTAGTGTTTGGTGTGAGCGCATGTGCAACAGTCATTGTTAAGCAGAATCCTTATGTGTGAAATTGCAGAAAAATTTTCAGTATCGTAATTGCTGTTGAAAACCTAAAACAACTATATGAAGCTGCTTTAGTGCAGTCTTCAGCATGTAGCTATTAACATGGAAGGTATCTAAAAAACATGTTTGTGCTAAGAATGAAAGGGAATGTACAGATAACTTCTAACTAGCATGCAAGGGAACTTCATGGGCTACCTGTAAATACTAAACACATGTAATCACTTTCATGTCTGGCTTCACAATTTTGAAAAATAATGTATTTAGCTGAAATACTGCTATAAAGAGACACTTCCCCCTCATCTGTCTTAGAGTTGCACAGTGGTGCAATTCATATAGGAAAGGTGGGATAAGTGCTTGATTGCCGTGATTAGTTTTCAAGAAGAGGAGTTGGTTCTTTCTGTTTTCCAAAAGCAGTGGGATCCCCTTTAGGCTAAGCTGCGGAGTACTGGACACACTCCCAGTGGTTTTTAGGAGTTACCTTGCTCTTCAGTATAGTATTGTTTCAAGCTCCTCTAGTACATTTCCTGTACTAGAAATTGGAATCGATTATATTTCCAATAAGTTGTAATTTCTTTTAGTGGAAAAATGGGATCTCAGCATCACAATCTGGCATTAAGAGTGCTGTGGATACTAAATTATTTATTGTTTCTGGGCTTTTCTCAGTGTATAGAAATAATTTCTTCCATAGTAGTAATTGTTTCTCAAGGCCATGGTACATGGTAGATATGTCATAATTATTTATCTGCTTGATGCCACATCACATAGATAAAAGTTTCAGAGTAACATTACCACCACTACCTACTAACATAATTATTGAAAATCATTAAATTGTCTTTGCTTATACTCCATTTCCCTCCCCATTTTATATTTTTTTAAAATTTTGAAATAATTTCAAATTTAGAGAAAAGTCACAGAAGAGTACAGACTTTTATATTACTCAGGCTTTCTATTGGGTAAAATTTTGCCACATTTGCTTTATCATGGACTTCTCTCCCTCCCTGGTATCAAGCCCCCTCTCCCACTCCCACACATAATTTGTTCTTAGTATATTTTTTCCTGAACTAAGAGTAAGTTGTAAATATGATGTCCTATTACCCTTAAATAATTCAGCATATAGTTTCTAAGACAAGGTGAATTGTCTTAGAAACTCTCAACATAACCATCAGATTCATGAAATTAATGCATGTACTTCATTCAAATTCTGCCAGTTTTTTCAGTTATATCTTGGATAGCAAAAAGGATGTAAGTTGCATTTATGGGCAATGTTTTATTCTCCAAAGACAGCTTTTCTCTTTTCTTTTTTAGTTTGTCTTTCAATTTGCCTTTGGTATTTACACATATAAATTTTGGCAGAAATACCATAGAAGTGATGTTTCTTAGTGTAACGTAAGGGAACACGTTATGTTGATTTGGTACTTACTGGTGAGATTAACTTTGATCATTTGATTAAATTGGTGATGCCAAGTTTCTCCACTTTAGACTTTTCTTTCACTTTATAATTAATAAGTATTTTGTGGGAAAATACTTTGAGACTATGTAAATGTCCATAATATATTTTCACCAACTCCCTTTAACATTCATTGATGATTCTTTCCTGGGTAAATTGCTGATGGTTGCCAATTCCATCATTCTTTCTATAATCAATTAGTTGGCATTCAATTTATTAGTATGGATTTATGGATTCCTATTTAATCCATTACTATCATTATTTCTTTTGATGCTCAGATTGCCTCAGATTTAGTCAGTAGGAGCCCTGTGTCTTTTTGACATGTCCTCATCATTCTTTCAGCATCTCTACTTTATGGCACAAAAGATTTTTCAGCCCCACTTTATTTGCTATTCTGGGAATCAGTTGTTTCTCTAAGGAGCCCTGATTTTTTTTTTAGTGAACAATGGTACTTGGAATCAGATTTTATGTATATATATATAATATATATGCCTAAGTGACCATAATGACCGGTCTAGATATAAACACTAGATAAGCTCATTGGGACAGGAATGCCCTTAGGTCTCTTCAGGAGACAGAGCTGGGAAATATCTATATGTATGAATACATATCTGTCTGTGTATGTGTATGTATATCTCTGTGTTATATGTGTTTGTATGTGGGAATATATATATCTATAGTAATTTAATCTATGTTAATTTTTATAACTGTATGAGACACCTCCCTTTTTAGTTCAACACAGAGTTCATTCTAGCCCACTCCGTTTCCATATTTGTAATTCCATTCTCTGACAGTAAGAAATGTGGCTCCTGTTATCTTCAGTTACTTATCCAGTTTCTTCTGTATATAATTAGTTGCCTCCTTGAACCTTTTGGTGCAGGCCCTATCAAACTCAGCCTTGTTTTTGGCTATGACTCATTCCTTGGTCCAGGCCTCAGCTGCCAGAAGGAAGAGAAGGGAAGGGTAGAGAAAGCCAGTAATTTTTTTCAAGGAAAAAGAAAGAGTACGACCACCATTTAAAAAATATTTCAACTTAGTTACAGTGTCAGAATATACCATTACATACTATCTGTGCTCTCTTTTAATCAACATGTAGTCTTACCTTTGTAGATAACTATACATTTAATTCTCCTCATCAGTCCCATGTATCTCTAATTACTTTGGAATCCTGAAGCTTGTCAACTAATAGGTTTCCAACTAATGGGAATTATGCTAAGTTCTGGAATGTTGAAAAAACAGTTCATCTGTTGTCTTAGTGCTTATAGTTAGGTAAATATAAAGTCCTTAGCTCCAGTTTTCTTTCTTTGGCTATTTAAGTATGTTGTTTTGTACAAGTACTTTTGATGAGCCAAATCTGATAACAGTCTTATTATTCTTTCCTTTACAAG
The DNA here is from genome assembly GCA_963924515.1 of Vespertilio murinus. Taxonomy (NCBI): domain Eukaryota; kingdom Metazoa; phylum Chordata; class Mammalia; order Chiroptera; family Vespertilionidae; genus Vespertilio; species Vespertilio murinus. The sequence goes on along the minus strand of OZ004704.1, from coordinate 62,788,351 downwards.
TCAGTTGATACTTTTGCATAGGAGCTCAGTAATTTTATTAGCATATAGATTGGTGTTCATTAATCTGGGTCAATATTCTTAGGTATGTGATTTGCCCTTTCACTATATGGCTTCACATGTTTTTATATCAGAAACATATTCTCCAATTATGGTTATATAAGTTTTGTTTTTCTTCACCAGGCATTCTATTGTATGTATGTTGGATCTTCTTTAACTATCTTTATTATTTGCCATTTTCTTTTTAATTTTTGTCTTTTAAAAAGTGTTTTACTTCTTTTAGTTACATAGTATCTGTCGTGTTTATAACTCCCTGTTTCTTCTAATTTATTCTTTTTAAATTGATTTTTATTTCTTATAAAAAGGTACTTTTGGAGGTTGTTCTAATTCTAATTTATGTTTTTTTGTATTATGTCTAATTTATTAAAGTCTTCAGCTTGATTTGAAGTAGTAGGTTATAGTGTTTGCCTGTTTTTCAGCAAATCTTTGTGGTATGCTTTCATTTTCTCTAGATATTTATTTTGTTCTTAATCTCTTTTTTTCTTATAATAACTTTGTTTCAGATTTTATTTCTTTCATTTTTTTACACATTTTTATATGTAGTTAGCCATTCTAAGTACACAGACACCCTTCTTCTTTTTGTGTAATGGTTGAAAATGTTTCACCTTATTATGTAAGATCTCCTCACTTCTTTCTCCTTCCCAGTGTTATCTAGAGTTTCTCTTTTATTTTTCTTCCTATTGCCCTTGCCCTCTTCCGTCTGGGGCCTTTTCCTTGTAGTTTCTCTTCAGTGTGGCTTTGTTCTAGAAGAGAGCTTTGAGTGTTTAGTTTTGAGAGTTTACAGTGACTGGAGTGTTCTATGCCCTTAAGAGTTTATTATGAACCCTTTCACTCACCTTCTATTGTAGTGAGAAGAACCCATTCCTTTTTATAATCTTTTCTCAATTTTGCCTACTATGCAATATATAGAATCCTTGTTGGTAATTTTGGAGTTCTTTTGTTCTGTTGAAAGGCAAATGCCCTATTACTGTCCTCTTCTTTGTACTAACCACATAGATCTATTGGCGGGCTGTTCCCACCTTCTTGTATTTTGAAATGTTGTGCATAAGGTTTTGATTTTGCTGTTTAATTACTCTGTTTTTATGAGGGAATTTGCAGAAATTTAAATTTTAAGTTGCTGTCACAGCCTATTTCTAGAATTCTCATAAAATTTTTCATATTTAAAAGTTGTGAACCACTACCTCATGAACCATGCAGTCTTCTAACCTCAAAGTTAACACTGTGTTTGCATTAAATAAGAAACTGCAGTTAAAAACATTCTATATATTACAATATGTCCCCCCCTCAAATGTATACACACTTTAACAGTTGATAGCTGTAGATTCTATTACATAATGAAATGAAATATCTCTCTATATAAAAGCCTAAGTAACCATTATGACTGAATGATTGGTTGACCAGTCACTATAATGTGCACTGACCACCAGAGGGCAGATGCTCAAAGCAGGAGGTGCCCCCTGGCGATCAGTGCACTCCCACAGCCAACCTCCCATGGCCGGCCAATCTTCCGTGGTCCCACCCTGCCGGCCGGCCAACCTTCTTCTGCAGTACCTCCAGCCAGCTGGCCCCAATTGGCCCCAATTAGGACTGGGCAAGATTGCCCTAATCATAGGCCAGGCCGAGGGACACCAACCTGTGCATGAATTCGTGCACCTGGCCTCTAGTATTTTAATAAACTGCCTTTATAGTGTGTATACATTTTGGAGGACACCTTGTATATATTAGACTTACCTTGTTAATAATTAATAAATTGTTGTATAATTAGGAGCCTTTCTGTACCATCTACTACTAGATTGTTATAAAAACTCAACTTCTTATGTCTTTGGTGACCTATTAAATGCATTAGCTAGGGGAAAATATGGTAGAAAGAAGTTTTCATATAATGTATATGTATGTATATACATATATATGTGTGTGTGTATATATATATATATATATATATATATATATAGGAATGGGCAAAAATAGGTCTATAGTTGTAATACAAATAATATGACAATTAATAAATAATAATATAAAAATAAAATTTTGCACACTAGCAACTGTAAGCCTATGTTTGCCCACCCTATTAGCTACACTAATAAAAGAGAAAGATGCAAATTGGCCATACTTCTGCAATGCCCACCAGATAATCAGGACTAAATATGCAAATTAGCCCAGCAAAGATGGCATGTTAATTTGCATACACAGGTGCCCAGCGGCCTGGGTTCTAGGAACATCCTTGGGACCCTGGCCACTCAGAGCTTGTAGGCTCGCACATAGGCCTTGAGTGGCCGGGATCCCAGAATGCCCCTAGCCATTCCTGGCCTACGGGCTTTGGCGCTGAGTGGCTGGGGGTGGGGCGGGAAAAGCTTGAGCCGGGCCAGAGTGGACTTGGGGGGGGGGGCCTGCCTAAGCCTCAGCATAGGCTTGGTCAGAGCCAGGGGGCCCTACCCAAGCCACGTCAGAGGCTTGAGCAGAGCCGGGTAACCCTGCCCAAACTGTGGCAGAGGCTTGATCAGAGCAGGGGGGTCCTGCCTAAGCTACAGCACAGGCTTGAGCAGGAGGCCAGGGCAGGCAGGAAGCTTGGCTTCCTACATTGCTGGGTCAACCCATGCCTTCTGCTTGCTCTAGCTCTGTGGCCGGACACCATCTTGGTTGGGTTGATTTGCATACTCACTCCTGATTGGCTGGTGGGCATGGCTTGGCATAGTGGAGTGGTGGTTAATTTGCATGTTTCTCTTTTTATTATTGTAAACTAGAGGCCCAATGAATGAAAATTCATGCACTAGGCATGGGATTCCCTCAGCCCAGCCTGCACCCTCTCACAACCAGGAGCCCTTGGGGAATGTCTGACTGATGGCTTAGGCCTGTGGCGAGCAGGCCTAAACCAGCAATCAGATATCCTTAGTGCCGCTATGGAGGCAAGAGAGGCTTCCGCCACCGCAGCTGCGCTCGCCAGCCTGGAGCCCAGCCAGGAGCGGCGCTCCCCCTTTGAGAGCCATCTTTGTCAGGGCATAATGGTCAATTAGCATATTCCCTCTTTATTACCCTGTTTCCCCGAAAATAAGACAGTGTCTTATATTAATGTTTGCTCCCAAAGATGCGCTAGGTCTTATTTTCAGGGGATGTATTATGCTTCCATGAAGTAGGTCTTATTTTTGGAGGATGTCTTATTTTTGGGAAAACACGGTAGATAGGATAATTCTCTTGAAACATACCATTTAATAGGTTTTAGTATATTCACAGAGTTAAGTAACCATTAGAACAATCACTTTTAGAACATTTTATTTACCTCAAAAAGAAACCCATGCACATTAGCAATCACTCCTTTATTTCTCCCTAATTCCACCACCCTTCCCTTCCCACTAGCTCATTTTTAAAAAATATATTTTTATTGATATAGAGGAAGGGAGAGGAAGATAGAGAAACATAAATGATGAGAGAGAATCTTGATCGACTGCCTCCTACATGACCCCTACTGGGGATTGAGCCTGCAACCCGGGCATGTGCCCTTGACTGGAATCAAACCCAGGACCTTTCAGTCTGCAGGCCTATGCTCTATCCACTGAGCCAAACCAGCTAGGGTCCCACTAGCTTTTGACAATGACTAATGTACTTTCTAGCTCTGTAAATCTCCCTATATATTTCATAAATATGAGATCATACAATATGGTCTTTAGTGACTTTTTCACTTATCATGTTTTCGATGTTTATCTATGTTGTACTGTGTATCAGTAGTTCATATATTGTCCATTTTTTTTATTATATCCTAGTAGGTATGAAGTGGCATGATTTTTTTTTTAATGTATAGTTTTAACTTATGGAAAGTTTCAAGAATTCATAGGAGAGGGAATAGTGTTATCAGTCCCTATCATCTTCACATCTTAACGATTATGATTATGGATGTGGCCAATCTTTTATTTTATATATTCTCTCTACCTTCTCTTTTATGACCCATCAATATTTATATCAAATTCTAGAAATAACTGTTATTATTTATAGACTTAGTGTTTAGATTTACTTATACACTTATCAAAGTATTTGCTCACCATTTCCTTCTACAGCCTGTCTAGAAGCATTTTTTTTCTGTCTAATATCCAAATATATAAAAAGCCAGGGGTCGTCACAACCAGAACAACTGGATGGATGACTGAACACAGGCTGTGGGGGGCATCAAGGCTGGCAGGGGGGTTAGTGAGGAATGACCAAACAACTGAACAGTAGGCTGCATGGGGTGACCAGGCCAGCAGAGGGGGTAGTTGGGGGCAACCAGGCCAGCAAGGGGGAGAGGGGCAGTTGGGGGTGACCAGGTCAGCTGGGGGGAGCAGTATGGGGCAACCAGGCCGGCAGGGCGGACAGTTGGGGGTGACAAGGCTGGCAGGGGAACAGTTAGGGGAGATCAGGCAGGCAGGCAGGCAGGTGAGCAGTTAGGATCCAGTGGTCCCAGATTGTGAGAGGCATGTCTAACTGCTGGTTTAGGCCCGATCTTGGGTATAACCCCTAAAGGGTCCCCTATTGGAGAGTGTACAGGCTGGACTGTGAGAAACCCTCCCCCCCCCCCTGCATGAATTTCATGCACTGGGCCTCCTGTACGTGTGTGTGTGTGTGTGTGTGTGTGTGTGTGTGTGTGTGTGTGTGTGTACACCCTTTAGAAATCTTAAAAGTAAAAATTTTGGTCTTGTTTGTTTGAAAATGTTTCTAATCTGCATTTTTTAGAAAATTAGGACTTGAGTTGAAAGTTATTTTTTCTGAGCATTTTGAAGATATTATTTCAGTGTCTATTAGTTGCAATTTTTGCTGCTGAGGAAATAGGAAATTTAATTTCTGTTTCTTTGTAGATAATCTTATCAACTACTTTTTCTTTGGTATTCTTCAGTTTTATCATGGTATGACAAAAGTGTCATAAATAACTGAATGATAGTAATTTTGAGCTATTAGCTTTAAATTTCTTGTTATTCTAAATTGTGATCAGTGTTCTGTGAACAGTTAAATACATTGGGAACACTTGCTCTCTAAAAAGACGCTATGGAGAATTTTTATGGAGTACGTGATTCTGAATTCATCAGCTTTATAACTTCTCACTTTATGTACCTTAAACAGACATAGTGTTTTTTGTATCTCTCTACAGCCCTATTGGAAATAATTATGAAAAATGGAAGCACAGCTGGGAATAGCCCTCATTGCCGAAAACCATCAGGTAGTGCTGATCAAAGCAAGCCTAATTGCACAAAGGACAACACGACTGGTAGTGGTGACGGAAAAGGCTACACCAAAGACCAAATAGATGGAGTTCTCAGGTAGGAATAAATATGGCTTATATTTCAATTACAGTTGCTGCTAATGTAATTTTTAAATGGCATAGCACCTAAAAAAGTGTTTGAGTTATAATTCAGTTGAATAGACATCAAGGAATTGAACTCTGGGTATGTTATGTTTTATCTATATTATAAAAGGTCTTTGGCCCTAATGTCATAACGATCAAAGACCAGTGCAGGAAGGTGGTGCTGCGAGTGCGGTGAGGCACACGTGGGTGGGCTGGACTGTGCAATTTCACGCACTGAGCTTCTAGTATTCTTTATAAAATGAGTGTGTAGCCCTAGCCCCGTGGTCGGCAAACTACGGCTCATGAGCCACATGTGGCTCTAAGGCCCCTTGAGTGTGGCTCTTCCACAAAATACCACGGCCTGGATGAGTCTGTTTTGAAGAAGTGGTGTTAGAAGAAGTTTAAGTTTAAAAAATTTGGTTCTCAGAAGAAATTTCAATAATTTTACTGTTGATCTTTGGCTCTGTTGACTAATGAGTTTGCCGACCACTGCCCTAGCCAATTTGGTTCAGTGGCTAGAGCAGCCGTTGGCAAACTACGGCCCGCGGGCCAGATCTGGCCCGTTCGGCTGTTCTATCTGGCCCGCTGAGCCGAAAGAGTGGAGGTTTCTCATGGTCAGGTTGCTTTTGTTCCCGCCCTCCGGTCCAGTTTAAGAATCCATTGTGGCCCTCTAGTCAAAAAGTTTGCCCACCCCTGGGCTAGAGCATTGGACTGCAGACCCAAAGGCCCTGGGTTCGATTTTGTACCTGGGTTTTAGGCTCCTCCCCAGTCTGGACCCTGATCTGAACTCATGCAGGAGGCAAGTAATTGGTGTATTCTTCTTACATCATTATTTCTCGCAGTCTTTCTCTCTTCCACTATCTCTAAAAAAATCAATGGAAAAATATCCTTGGGTGAGGATTGAAAATAAAATTTAAAAATAATAATAAATAATAAATAAAATAAAATCAGTTTGTAAACTACCATCTTTATATTCTTTTAAAATATATTTTATTGATTTTTTTTTTTTTTTTTACAGAGAGGAAGAGAGAGGGATAGAGAGTTAGAAATATCGATGAGAGAGAATCATTAATCAGCTGCCTCTTGCACACCCCCCACTGGGGATGTGCCTGCAACCAAGGTACATGCCCTTGACCGGAATCGAACCTGGGACCTTTTAGTCCACAAGCCGATGCTCTATCCACTGAGCCAAACCGGTTTCGGCCATCTTTATATTCTTTATAAAGTCAGATTGTACAATACCAACTCTATGGAAGGCCCCATCTTTTTTTTTTTTTTCCAGTACTTCTAGATCATTATTTATATTCTTTACTAAGGTTATCTTTATATATATTAGAGACCTGGTGCATGAATTCATCAGTGATCAGGGCTGATTGGGCTGCCCCCTGGTGGTCATTGTGTGTCATAGCCACCAGTCGTTTGGTCGCTTAGGCTTTTATATATATAGATTTTTAGACTGATAGATAGGTAGATATAGATAGATAGATAGATAGATAGATAGATAGATAGATAGATAGAGATAGAGATAGGCAAACAGCATAATATTCTTTTAAATTTTGTGAATTTACTGGGATGATATCCTACCCACTCCTGCCAGTCGTCCAGCCCTGATTGGTCCCATTTGGCTCCAATTGTTAGCCAGCCTGAGGGACCCGACCCAGGCATGAATTTGTGCACCAGGCCTCTAGTTGGTTAATAAAATTATATAGGTTACAGTATTCCGTTCTATAATGCATTGTCTATAATTGTATTATGTGTTCATAAACATCTTCTTTGATCACCATTTATCCTCCTTTTTACCCTCTCCTACCTCCCTCCACCCACCTTCCCCTTTGGTAACCACCATATTGTTGTCTGTGTGTATAAGTTGTTTTTTATTATTACTAGAGGCCTGGTGCACGACTTTATGCACAGGTGGGGGTCCCTCAGGGTGGCCTGCAGGAATCGGGCCCTAGCTCTCTTCTCCAGCCTTGCAGCCCCAGCTCATGCCCCCAACTTTGCAGCCCCACAGCCCCACCTGGCACCTTTGCCTGGTGCCACCCTGTCACCTGGTCCACCATCCCACCTGCAGGGCGATTGATTGAGGCTGGACCACCCCCCATCTGGCTCTCTCAGTACCTAGGAGCTGGATGGAGGCCCCGCCCTCCACTGACGCTGCTGGTCGCTGTCTGCAGGGCAATAAGTGGGGTGATTGGGCCCCCACTCGCACCCATCTCGGCCTGGTACCACCCACTCACCTGCTCCACCATCCTGCCATGGTCCCGCTCTCCTTGGGGCCCATTGGGGTTGGCAGCAACCCTCCACTGCCGCCCTCAGCCAACACCGCCTCGCCGATGCCTGCCATGTTCCACATCACCCCCTGATGGTCAGCGCACATCACAGTGAGCTGTTGAACTCCCGGTCAGACAATTTGCATTAAGCTTTTATTATATAGAAGAATTATTATTACTTAATCCTTTCACCTTTCTCACCTAGCCCCCCAACATCCTAATTTTATTTTTTAACTGACTATTCTCTCTGCGTGTTTTAGTTTCACCTCATGATACACTTCCACTGAAAGCAGAAGAATTAAATAGGGTTGAAAAATTATGAACTGGGTTTTAGAGATTTTAATAATTTTATAATTAAGAAAAAATTTTCTGGAAATCAGATGAACCTCTGAGTATGACACACTAGAGAAAATACTGTTTTGCTTCCTGCTACAACTTTAGGAAGCTATATTGATGTGGTGTTAATGTTGCTCTCTAGAGAAACTAAAGTATAAGGATAAAGGACCCTGAACAGTGATTAATCAGGTAATTCACACAGAGAGTGAATTAAATCAAGTGAATTAGCTAAAGTGAAGAGTCGGTAAAAACTAGTTAGTCTTTTTGCCTTTTCTTATCTCTTTTATTCTTATTTTTTTCATTCTTGCTTTTTTATTTTATTCTATTTTTACTCACCATAATTTGAAATTAAAATAATTTAAAATAAAATAGCAATTACTTGTATTTTTGCTTTGTTCCTTATATATTTAGATGCTAAAACTTGATTTAAAAGAATCCCTGATTATGGTAAAGCCATGATAAAGGGTATTTGATTAGCATGAATGGTAATGAAACACTTTAAGAATACGAGTAATATTGCCCAGCTGTTGTGGCTCAGCAGTTGAGCATCGATGTAGGAACCAAGACATGGCTGGTTAGATTTCTGACCTGGGCATATTCCCAGGTTGCAGACTCGATCTCCAGTAGGTGCATATAGGAGGCAGTCAATAAATGATGTTTCTCTCTCATCAATGTTTATATCTCTCTGTCCCTCTCCCTCTCCCTTTCTAAAAATCAATGGAAACATATTAAAAAGAAAAATATAAGTAGTGTTGTTAACCACACTTTTATAACTATAGTATTTTGTCAGGGATGGCTAAGAAAGTGAAATAAGTGAATAAATGAGACTTGCTTTTGAATTTCTTTAAGAAAAAAAGCTTAAATTAACCAATGTGTTGAAATGCACTCCAAGAAAACATCTTTTTGAGAGAGAAAAATTACATTTTTTGTAGAAATTGCTCTTTTGGGGGAGAACATGTCCTCAATGAAAGACCTAAAAAAAGTTAATTGTATACATGTCATTTTTATTTAGAATCATCTCATGATTTTTTAAAGAAAGACTATAGAATCACCTATATATTTGAAAATGTAATTTAAACATACAGTTGAAAATTTTGGCGAACAGGAATATTCTAAATCTGGTTAAAAAAATCTTCGTTTAAAATTTTCTCTACTCTGACTTTGAAGGGAGGAGTACATCATAGTGAGCAGCCAGGCTCCCAGTAGAAATGAGGCATGGTAAAAATGAGGCTTTTTTTTTTTTTTGCTATCTCTTTGTTCTGGTATTTAGGGGACATCTTAAGAGTGAAAGAAAGAAAGATGACTGTGAGTACAGATACATTTGTTTATGGTCAGAGTTGGCCAGATGGAAACATAAAATGTTGAGGAAGTTTCTGTCAGTTGGCTTCTATGCTCTTTGAAATTGGAGATGAGGTTATCTTTTGAGAGTTATGAGAAAAGAGATGAGATTGAAAGCTTGAGGAGAATGGTAAAAGTATGAAATATTTGCAGAGCAGAAAAGCAGAGGGAATGGAAAGATTTTTGTTTAGCATTTGGGACCCAGCTATGCTTGAGACCATGAATTCTTATCTGGAAGAAGTATTAGCTTAGTAGTATACCTACATTAGGAATTATAGATAATAATTTTCTCTGGTCAATAATTTTATTATACATTTTTTATTAAATTTAGTTATTTTTCCCCTTTGAGGACTAAATATGATTGAAACATCCTAATACATAAAAACCCTGGGTCCATAATATCCATAATGACAGGGAGGCTCAACCAACTGGAAGTCAGCCCTTCAGGCATCTCTGGGCTGCCATGGCGACTCGGTGCTGACTGCTATGGTTGCAGACATGGTGACCCAGCACTGACTGCTGAGGGGGCTGCGAATCAGGCCCAGAGAGTGGCCTGAAGAGAGAAGCAGGGTCTGAATCGTATCCTCTGTGCAGCTGCTGATCAGCACTTGCTTCTTTCTTTAGCTCCAGGCCTGGTCAGCTGCTGTGTCTCCATTTCTCTCCAGGCCTCCACCGGGGCTGCTGGTCAGCCCTGCCTTTCTGATTAGGCCTTGTTGATAGGCCCAGAGACCCTGACTGGCATAGGAACCAACCATTCAGAACCAAATCTGGGTCAACTGTGAAGAGCCAATGGCTGCCTAGGAGGCGGAGCTGCCTGGCATAGAAACCTACCGATCAGAACCAAATGGGCCGGCAGAGAGCAGAGAGCAGTTGGGGGTGAAATCAGGCTGGCAGGGGAGGGCAGTTGGGGGCTATCAGGCCAGCAGGGGAATGGTTAGGAGGTAATCAGGCTGGCAGGCAGAAGTGGTTAGGGGTAGGCAGGCAGGTGAGCAGTTAGAAGCCAGCAGTCCCGGATTGTGAGAGTGAAGTCTGACTGCTGGTTTAGGTCTGATCCCATAGGCAGTCAGACATCCCCTGAGGGGTCCCAGATTGGAGAGGGTGTAGGCTGGACTGAGGGACACCCCCATCCCCAGTGCATGAATTTCATGCACTGGGCCTCTATTTCTTAAAGAGAATCCCTAACTTATTAAAAATACTTCAGTTAATAACTTTATAAGAGTTGATTAACTCAATCATAGAACACTTATTCATTATATCAGTCTTCCTAAGTGTTGCTTTAGTGAGGTTAACAGATCACCAGCAAACACTTACATGATGTATGCTTTTGTTTTTGTTTTATCTATACACAGGGGATTTTTCAGAAGAAAGTTATCTTGTTGTTAGCACGATTATGCAAACAAGTTGCTCAGTGACAATTTGGCTCAATGGGAGAAGCCATGCAATAATGCTACATCCATTACATAAGTAAGACTAGCTTACAGTAAGATGGAAGAAAAAGGGTATAACTTTGTAAAAGTAATTTTCTATGAAACTAAGCACATAACAATGAGTTGAGGTATAATATATTGAAATATATTGAGTTGAAATATATTGAAAAACTGAGGAAAAGATGTCATGGATCTAATATGAAAGATTTTTAATATCTCAATTTTAAAAGTCCATCTATTTTAACAAGAGTGTGAAATCATTAACTGGACTGTCTTTATAGTTATTTATTCAAAACACTTCTGTATAGCTATTAGGTAATTTGAATGATGGGGATTTTATTAGGATTTGATTTAAATTGTAGTTCTTTAACTGAAAAGAAATTATTTTGCTAAACTTATAAAATAAATAAACCTTTGCCTCCAAGAATAAATGTTTCCTTAAACACTAATAAATATGGAATCTATTTAAATAACCAGCTATATTATATAAAAAAATAATTGAAAGAAGACCTTCTTCCCCTGCCCACATGGTGAATAAGACACAGTGCCTGCCTTCAAGGGACCCAGTCTAGAAAGAGCAGTCAGACAAGTACACAGGTAGCAGCAGTACAGTGTGAGAATTGCTGGGATAGGGCTAACTTTCAAGAGCTTTGAGAGGCTCTAAGAGGGTCAACCAACCTAGTCTTGAGGATTTTTTGAAAAGAGAAAGAGCCAACCTGAGGTTTGAAGAAGTGGTGGAAACTAAGCAAGAAGGGAGGCAGAGAACACATGTTCTGGGTACCAGAAATGACAATTGAAAACATCTAAGAGGGAAGAAAGTGTGTTTAAACCCTTATTGGATGGTGGGATCATTCTTTGTTTTGTTCACTAATATATCTTAAATGCCTGAACACTATCCGGGACATAGTTGGCACTCAATAAATATTATTGACCAAATAAAGAAAATGTAATATTCGTGAAATAAAATTGACTTGTGTTAATATTTGTTATCTAAAGTAGGAAAATCCAATTATAATTATCATTATTATAAAGAAGGATTGGTTATAAGATTTTAATTTATGTGATATGGAAAAATTTCTATAATTTTAGTTATATAAGGTCTTCTCTCTTTTTTCTCCCCTATTTCATATACCAAATGATAAATGATTTCATTATAAAAGAAGAGCTTTAGGCTCATTTATTCCAGAAATATTTACTGAGAGCTATCATGTTCCAAGCGGTATGATGATTAATATATTTATAGTTTAAAAAAAGATCAATCCCGTCACTTTTCTTTGAAAACTTTGAGTCAGTGTTTGAAATACTTTTGCTGCCAGTGAACAATTATGCCTCAAATATCTTTTTACCTGTTTCTACATCTGCATCAAGCCACTTACACATGAAACACATCTAGAGTCATAAAGTCAGCTACAAAAATGTATATGATGTAACTGGATTTTAGTGAATAAAAATTTTTAGGTTGTGAGAGAATGTTAGGATCCAAAAGTATTAATGTTCTGTGTTCCATTTAGAGTATTTTTTTCCTAATATACTTTAAATACTCTGGCTTTAAATCAATTACATCTTTAGGGTTATAAACTATGTAAGTACAGTAGGACCTAGGATAATTCAACATTGTTTCATTATAACATTGATGAGATGCTGTAGGAACTTAACTCTTGTTATGTAAATTAGCCTGTGGTAAAATTTGTTTTGTTACACATCATTTTGCTAAGATACAAAACCACATCAAATGAGGACTTACTGTAATCTTTAAGAATATGCTTATCACAATGAAAATGGGAATAACAAACATTTTTGCGCCCCATGATATATTTTATCGTGAGATTTTATCTTTCACCAATGAATTCTCTTTAGTATGGCCAAGATGAATTGACTTGCCTTGACATTTAAACCATAGTGTGCTGTGATTGTTTTTACATGCACTAAACTGTTGTTTGATATCTGGTTAGGTATACATCACAGGACAATTTCTTTATGCTTATCCTCTGTGCTCTGTCCTTCACCCACAGTTGTTACAGATTTTGCTTTACTTCTACGTAATTGTGATAAATTACACCAAGGACATTCTCATGGTCCACTCCTCTTAGACTGGGAAGAGGTTGGAGGTCTGGTCAAAAAACAGATCAAAGCATTAACCCTTAATAGGATAAGCTATCATTTGATATTGAGGAAACAATCCACAGACCATTCTTTATACTCTTCTAATAAATAAAACATTAGAGCTATTACATAAACTTCTTCCTTAAAATTTTCATTATAACACACTCTCTTGTTCACAGCATAAACAAATGTAAAAATTACTATGAAGTACTTGGAGTTACCAAAGATGCTGGTGATGAAGATTTGAAAAAAGCTTATAGAAAGCTTGCTTTGAAGTTTCATCCAGACAAAAACCATGCACCTGGAGCAACAGATGCTTTTAAAAGTAAAGTAAACCCTTTAAAGCAATTTTACCAAGCTCTTCTTAGAAGCCATTTAGTGTTTCAGAATATTAAATTCTGCCTTTAGACTGGTGCCTATCAGCCAGCATAAGTGTCCTAAAAGTCCTTTAAAACTTCACTATGAACTTGTTCTAAGATCCAAACATGAAAGCAACATGCTTTCTAATTTACTGTGCACGGTGGGTAACGATTATGCATGAGCCTCTAGCGTATTACCATCTGGTTCTAATGGAACCAAAAGGAAAATATAGATTTTTGTGAGTTTTTTAGATATTAGAAATATTAAGGTATTAAAATTGGGAAATTACTTGGAATTGCTATCTGCCCAGTGATTTTATATTTCTATTAACTCTGGCCAAGTTTTGTATTTTTTATATGTAGTTCTAACTAATGTGACTTTTTTCTTTTTAATTATTAGTTTCATTTGTCTTGTCTACTCTTTATTTGTCTTAATTTATCAATATTATTTTGGGGGGTCAATTTAGTAAATAAACATAAAATAACTGATTTTGTAATTTCATATTTTGCTATATAGAAATCACTCAATAATTATCTCCTAATTCATAGGAAAATGCTTAAATTTATGATTATTTATTTTTATGAATTTGGCATTTATAGAGCCAAGTATAATGCTTACAATTAAGTAAATGCTGGGATCTTGGAATAATAGGAAGGAGATACTCATTTTTAAAATATTTATAAAAGATAGAGGACTCAATTGATCTTTTCTGCAAAAACAGTTTCCAAACAGTTTTATTTCTTAAAGGAAGTGGCCAAGCAAAATTTGTTTGGGGATTGTTAATATATTCCAATAAAAACAGCTGCCAAAGTGGTACTAAGTGAAAGTAAAATAATCACTGTGACTGAGCCTTCTCTGTTTGTTTCCTTAAATTAATGGTGTCATGGGTAGTACAGGAAATTTTTCTTTACTCAAAAACATTAATTTTGCCAAAACCGGTTTGGCTCAGTGGATAGAGCGTCGGACTGCGGACTGAAAGGTCCCAGGTTCGATTCCGGTCAAGGGCATGTGCATTGATTGTGGGCACATCCCCGATGGAGAGTGTGCAGGAGGCAGCTGGTCGATGTTTCTCTCTCATTGATGTTTCTAGCTTTCTATCCCTCTCCTTTCCTCTCTGTAAAAAATCAATAAAATATATATTTTTAAAAAACACATTAATTTTACTCTAGCATATATGCCCCCAAAAGTTAAGGCAAAATTTTCACATTATGAATTAAAATAATTTAATATTTTTTGTTTTTATCTTTTTAAATATATATATATATATATATATATATATATATATATATATATATATATATATATAATTGATCTTTTACAGAGAGGAAGAGAGAGGGATAGAGAGTTAGAAACATCGATGAGAGAGAAGCATCCATCAGCTGCCTCTTGCACACCTCCTACTAGGGATGTGCCTGCAACCAAGGTACATGACCTTGACTGGAATCAAACCTGGGATCCTTTAGTCCCCAAGCCAAGGCTCTATCCCATGAGCCAAACTGGCTAAGGCATATTTTTTGTTTTTAAAAAGTTTAAAAACATAATGGCAGTGAGTTATTTGCATGTTTGTGATCTGCTAGGTGATATCATTCTTCATGTTGAGAATGTTAAGCTGCTTTTTTTTCTCCCATTTCTGCACTGAAGTCATGTTAGCATTATTGGTTTGGGAATAACAATAAGTGGATCTACCAATGTTTGTATAGCATGTGTTGCATTTTGAGGTGGTGAACAGCATAAATGTTATCCCAGCTAGACACCCAGAAGGGGTTTAACAAAGGTGATTGGTTGTACTTTGCTTTTAGTATATTTTATTTATTTTTTTATATATATTTTATTGATTTTTCACAGAGAGGAAGAGAGAGGGATAGAGAGTTAGAAACATTGATGAGAGAGAATCATCAACCAGCTGCCTCTTGCACACCCCCCACTGGGGATGTGCCTGCAACCAAGGTACATGCTCTTGACCGGAATCTAACCTGGGACCTTTCAGTCCTCAGGCCAACGCTCTATCCACTGAGCCAAGCTGGTCCCAGCTGGTTTTAGTATATTTTAGATTTTAATGTTCTGCTTTACAAAATTAGAAAGTTAATATTTACCAACATGCTAGAAGTTAATCTATCTCTAGAGAAAAGACTTACATTATTCAGTACATAGGAGATTATAAATCAGAATGCTAATTAATCCCAAAGAAGATCAGAATAGGGAGTTTTTTATGAGCCCATTTTTCATTGAGTGAAAACTGCATAGAAAACCCAAGTTGTAATCTATAGATGGTTGGTGAGTAAAGGCAGTTAATTAGAAAATATTACATCTAGTGTCATCATACAGAAATGACAAGTTTCATTCATCCAGCACACAGGATCTTTTCATTACCTTGTGGATCATCTTACTTTAATTTTAACCAGTTGAATTTAACTCCAAGCTGTTTCTTTTAAGCAAGACTATAGGTAAATATAGGTAAATATAGGTTGATTGCTCTGTAATTACCAAAACACTTTTTGCAGAACATGAAACCACTTGCTTTTAATTTCCTCTTAGAAAAAGAGAGGTAATTGGTCTAGGGAATTAAATTAGATAGAACAGATATTTTCATCTGTGTTTTGTAAAGCTTTAAAAATAAAAGGTTCCAACAAGGAGGGTAGAGTAAATGGACTTTCAAGTTCATGTGGCTGTTTGTTCTTTACAGTTAGCATTTTAAGTTTCTCAGAGCATGGGATATTTTATTTATATTTTGAGAGTGACTTGCATAATATGTATAAGCACACTTTAAAGCAATACTTGACTGAAATACTTCCCTTCTGACTGACCTGGATATTTTTAAAACAGTAACATTGTCTTTAGAGACTCACAAGTATTTTAGACACTATCTGAATAGTATTTGTGCTTTTATGTATACATGAATGTCATAACAAGGGACATGAATTAGCTGTATATCTTTGCTTGTAAAATAAGAATGGATCAGAGATATTGCCTGTGTTAGGTCTGGTAGTTCAATATTTTTAATATCTAGAGCAGCCGTGGGCAAACTACGGCCTGCAGGCCGGATTCGGCCCGTTCGGCTATTCTATCCGGCCCACAGAGCCGAAAGAGCAGAGGGTTCTCTTGCTCTCCCCTCCGCTCCTTCACCAGCAGCCCAAGATGAGAGTGCCAGCATGGTCAGGTTGCTTTTGTTCTGGCCCTCTGGTCCAGTTTAAGAATCCATTGTGGCCCTCGAGTCAAAAAGTTTGCCCACCTCTGATCTAGAGTGTATCTCTAAACATAAAGAAGTCAATTCTGCTCTTTGGCCTAGTTCTTATAGACAATATGAGAATATGAAACACCCTCTTACTCAAAGAATTTGTCATTCATAAAGGGGAGTCAAGTCTCATAGACTACATTTGAAATAATAATAATATATAACATTTGGCAAGCATTTATTTTATAGTTTTTTATTCAGTGCTTATTAAATACTAGTGATCCGGTGCATGAATTTGTGCACACTAAAAGGAAATTAAGTAGGAGAAATATTTTAATATCGCTGTTCACCCTTTCTCTAAAATAGAAGTGTCAACCAAATTCATGATCAACAATGATAGGTCGAAACACATGCGTGCAATTGGTGGCATTGAGAGCCTTATATGTATCGTTCATGTGCAAGTCAACTTAGCCTTTTATAGGTAAAGAATAAACTTGTTTAATTAGACCTGCTTTATGATTTAGCTAAACTTTTTCCAGCCCAGTGAAGCACCCCAACTTCTCTTTCAGGTAATTGTCAGAAACACAGCAGTAAATGTCAACATGAAGCAGATTATTATTGTAGATTAGGCAGGGAGAACAAAGGGTAAAATATTTAACTGTAGCAGTGTTTGACTATATTCTGTGCAGTGAGAAAACCTGAAGTCGTTTAGGATTCCACTGAGTCTCCTCTCTACCTACTCCAGGACTTCTGTGAGGATCAAATGAGATGAGGCACGATTAAGTTCTAAAACTGATATTATTAAGGGAAATACAATTTTGGCAGATATTGATAGATATGCTTTTTTGTAGGTATGGGTTAAAACCTTGGTGTTGTTTGTCAGCACATTGTTTGGATCTCGGATTACTAGTATGCTTCCACATTGGAGCAACTTTATAAAGGATATCTGCATTTCTAAGTCATAGATCTGTCTGAAATCTGAAGCAAGTTTTGTACCGTCTCTTCAAATAAAAGGATCATCCACCTGATTTTTCATACATTAGAGTTCACATACCATCAGAGATACATCTTTGAAATCCAGACTTAAGAAGCCCTATCAGGAGAAAAGTTCCAGAGTATCTGTACCATTAATTTCAGTGTGATAGGTGATCAGCCCAAAACAACTGCCTAATGAGCATCTGTTTGCTTGCATAGTACCTATGGCAGCCACCACAAGGGACTCAAAAAGTATTTTTAAAATATCCCATATTGCAAGAGGTTTATGTGATCTAGTTTCAGAAGGAAACTAAATGATTATTAGAAGTGTCAGAATGAGAATAGGGTAGTTTCTGCTTTTGTAAATTACATTAAGACACTTTGATAACCTATGTACAATTGCTTCTTTTTTAAAATTATTTTTAAAAAGTCTTCCATTACAGTTGACATACAATATTATATTAGTTTCAGGTGTACAAGATAGTCATAGGACATTTATATAACCTATAAAGTGGTTACTCTGATACCGTTGCCTCACATGTGGGAGTATGAGAGAGAGAATTCTTTGTAAATAAATATGAAGAAAGTAACAAAGTGAGATGGGAAAACTAGAGACTATCTGGATTCATTCAAAAGTGGCTCAGTGGGTGAGCATCAGTCTATGAACCAGGAGGTCATGGTTTTATAACCAGTCAGGGCACATGCCCAGGTTGTGGCTCAATTCCCAATAGGGGGCATACAGGAGGCAGCCCATCAATAATTCTCTCTCATCATTGATGTTTCTCTCTCCCTCTCCTTCTCCCTTTGTCTCTGAAATCAATAAAAATATATTAAATAAAAACAAATGTAGACTTTATGCTGAACTATTGGAATAATGCAGTGAAAACATAGTTTCTTCTCTCATGAAGTTTACAGTTTTAAGAGAAATAAATTTTTCAGAAATAGAATAAAAAATAACTCATTCTGGGTTGCAGTTTGCAAAAAAACAAAAATATATTATGTAGGTTGCATAGAGTTTACTTGCTAAAAAGCTTTTTTTGACATTGAACGAGTTTCTTAACTTTCTTGAGCCTTATGGGGCTCATCTGTACCATGGGCATAATAATAATATATATAAGGTTTGGGGTTCAGAGCCTGGCAGTAGTACCTACCGTATTTGCCGGCGTACAAGACAATTTTTTGGCCCTGAAAAATATGTCTCCAAGTGGTGGGGGAGGGGTACATCTTTGAAATCCAGACTTAAATAGTAGTCTTATACGGCGAGTATATAACAAACTCTGTATTTTTAGTGGAAATGTTAGGGGGTCGTCTTATACGCCGGCAAATACGTATTTTTCAGGGCCAAAAAATCGTCTTATACGCCAGCAAATACGGTACTACTATTATTATTGGTCTGAATGGCACTAATGAATGACTAGATCAGGATACTCAAAAACGAAGAAGCAGAATGTTAGGGGGTGAAGCCCAATAGTAAGAAAGATGGACATTTCCTTACATTTAAGGCAGTAGGGAGACTTGCTTGTCTACTATAAAAAAATTGTATTGGGAGGTAATAAGATGTGTAATTGCAAACAATTATAATATCTTTACAAGAAAGTGTTACTGTTTTGCTATTTTGTTGATGAGCCTCAAGTAGTTTTTGTTATTGTTAACATGACAGTTTTTATATGGGGTAGTCTTTCGTAATATAAAAACTTTGCTTACAAACTCTTACTCATTACTTTTTCAGAGATTGGAAATGCTTATGCTATTTTAAGCAATCCAGAAAAACGAAAACAGTATGACCTCACAGGCAATGAAGAACAAGCATGTAATCCGCAAAGCAATGGTAGATTTAATTTCCATAGAGGCTGTGAAGCTGACATAACTCCAGAAGACTTGTTTAATATATTTTTTGGTGGTGGATTTCCTTCAGGTATTTTAATGTTAATTATAAGTGTTATATTTTATGAAGCTAGAGATTCTTACTTCCAGGTATGCTATTTAGTGATTTATCTACCTTCTTGCCTGTATTTCTTACAGTATTATTATCCTGTGATAGTTTTTTATGAAAGTAAAGAAAAATGTTATACTCATTACTTTTACTATAAGTCTGCCTTTTTCCTAGAACATAATTTAAATAAAAAATAAAATATGAAGAGTACCAATATTTTATTTATATTTTACATAAAGCTGAAGAAAGGATATAAGTAGGAAATTCAGTGATAATGTCTTAGTTAAGTGCAATTATGGCTATGAATAACTATTTGACATTGATTCTCTGGAAATCTTTGTATACATTATAATATTACAGATTATTAATTTTGATATTAATTTTGATATATGTGGAAGTGCTTTCCATTGAAATATTAAAATGTCTGATTTATAAGTTATATAAAAAGTAAGTGGATTTTAAAAATTATATTGGATTAGAAATAATTACTTGAACTAGGCTATCAAAGTAAAATATTATAGAGTAATACTAAATGAATAGATTTTATAATACCAGCATAAGTAGTATTATGCTAGTTTATATGTACTGTGAGTTGTTGTATGGAAATTAATTTTCTTTAAGAGCAGCTCTTCTGAGGTGTTTATAATTAAAGCTCCAGTCTTTTTTTTACAACATTTCCTTAAGGTTCTAAGTTAAACATTCCATTCAAAATTAGGAGAACTTTTATAAACACAGCAATAAAATTTGGTCTGGTGACCCTGTCAGAATTTTTCTGAGAAAGATTGTAGTCATAGATAGGACATTTTATAAAGAATCCTTGAAGGACAGAGAATGTGTAAATACAAATTAATAACTGAAAATATAACCTACATTTTAAATATTAGGATATATAATTATATCTCAGAAAAAATACTCAGGCTAAAAATATGCTAAGAACAATTAGATATCTTTTATGTAGTGGTGAATTTTCTGATAGTATTTTTCACAGTTCTTTTGCCTTTGTAATATAGCTTATTTTGTCAGTTGTAGCTATTTCTGGTTGGTCACTTTATTTGAAAACCACTTGAATATCCATAAGAAAGAGAATATTTGAATAAATTGTGGCTTACCTCTATCATAGTGTAAACCAAAACTATTAATAAAAATAATTTTTTTATTTTTAGATATATTTGTGATTAGTTGATAAATGCAGAGTGCAGGGTTTCAGAGAAGTGAACTGAGTGAGGTTCATAAAAGCAAGCAATCATAACAAAAGTTCTTGTGTATGTATATTAGGGAGTCACTTATATTCAGGTTCTCATAAAGAGAGAATTCTACTTTACTTGAAAGGAAGCAAAATCTGGGAAGAATCATTCCTGTTTCCCTTCACCCTTAACTCATAAAAGGAGAAGCCAATTAAACATTCACTGCTCAAACATGTATTATTTTGGTAATTTTTAAAAATTTAAATATAATAAATATAAATAAAAGTATTTTGTTAAAAGATGATTTTTAAAATCATAATTGCTCTTCCTTATTTAACCTTTTAATTTTCTCTAGGTAGTGTACATTCATTTTCAAATGGGCGAGCTGGTTATAGCCATCAACATCAGCATCGGCATAGTGGACATGAAAGAGAAGAAGAAAGAGGAGATGTATGTTTATGATATGATTAGAAATTATAAAATGGCAAAATTCAGCTCAGGAAAAGCAATTAGAGTTGTCTGAAACTAGAGCGAGTTTTTCTAAAAGGAAGTAATGAGTTTTCTCTTACCAGAGTTGTTCAACAGAGACTAAAATATTCCTTAGAGATATTAGGGGAGCAGGAGGGGTAGTTGGGCAATATGAAGCCTTTAGATTTGGTATTCTATGATTCTAATGAAGGCAACTTGCAGTGTGCATATTATGATTCTAATGAAGGTAACCTGCAGTGTGCATATTTTGAAGGTTATTTTTCATTGTTAGTCCTAAAGAATTTAGAATTTATACTGAAAAACTTAAATTGTATATAACAGTTATACCTGATTGCATATAGCAATTAGATCACATGAAGTGGAAAGAGCACTAGACTAGAAATTAAAAAGCCTGGGCCCTTACTCTGCCATTCAAGCTTCCAGTGCTCTCTCTACCTTCAAATCCAGAGTAGAAATGTAACCTGTTGCCTATTGAGAGAGTCTGTGGGTGTGAAAGAGAGAAGTTCTCATCTGTAAAATAAGATCAGGTTGTTTCAGTGTTTTCCAAATCAGGATCACTAGGTGAAGCACCTAGAAAGCTAAATTTTTAAGAATCACCTCAGGAAGTTGTTATGTTCAGGCAGATTTGAAAGCACTGAACCATATGTTCTTAAATGGCCCTTCTGCCCCTAAAAATGCATGACAACTGTTGGATTATTGACAACTAGTTATAATTGGTTATTCTTTGATGATCTTTTTACAGGGAGGCTTTTCTGTGTTTATCCAGCTGATGCCCATTATTGTATTGATCCTTGTGTCATTATTAAGCCAACTGATGGTCTCTAATCCTCCTTATTCCTTATATCCCAGATCGTAAGTAGTTAAGTGAAGTTTTTTAAAAAAGAATTATTGTTTTTATCTGACTTTCATTAAAAGGCCTTGTGATTTTTCAAAAACTTTTAAGTGCCAGATCTTCCATGACTACAAGTATACCATGTTTTAAAATGTCTAATTTTAAAATAGTTACTCAAGTGATAAATTTATATTATGTTGTTAGTTTATATCTGTTCCATTGTGGATAAAGACAGTACTATATTTGAACTTCATAGCAATTTCAAGTAATGGCACTAAAGGAAAAGTACTTTAAAAGACAAAAACAGAATTGTCATTAATCTTGCATAGATTTGTGTTATTAAGGAAGGAATGATTTCACTCTTCTGTTTGTTAAATATTAAGTAAAAATATATTTGCTATATGAAACATTTTTCCATAATATATTTGATATCTGAGGTCCATACATAAAAGAAATTTAATGCAGCATCTATTCCAGAAAACTTTAGTGTAATACAATGAACATATAGGAAACTTTGTAAAATCATACTGCCAATGATTTTACATTATTAAAAACATTGGTCTAAAAAGAAGAAATAACTTTATATTTCTTCCAAATAAGATTTTTATTCACTAAAAATTGAGAAAACTTATAAGAACATAGTATATTAAAATATGATTACTGTTTTATTACATGAATGGTAGTAGTTGTGAATTTGAGATAATGTAAATAAGTGATTACCAATAATTTTAATTTTTAATTATTTTTGTTAGCTTGGTTTATAGTAAATCAGCATGTAAATTTTTAATTAAAAATAATGATCAAGCATTTCTTTTACAGTGGATCAGGGCAGACTATTAAAATGCATACAGAAAACTTAGGTGTCGCTTATTATGTCAACAAGGACTTTAAAAATGAATATAAAGGAATGTTATTACAAAAGGTAGAAAAGAGTGTGGAAGAAGATTATGTGACTAATATTCGAGATAATTGCTGGAAAGAAAGACAACAAAGTAAGTTGATCAAATGTTTAACATTTAAAAACTTATTCAAAATATTGGAAAGTGATTACTATAGATTTTCTTACTTAAGGAATATTCTAGAATTGCCTATTATATAATCAGAACTCAATTCTTAAATGAGATAGTATTTTTTAACGTACATGTGGCCTGTAACAGTATTTATTCAGCATATAGCAAGGACTTAAATGGTATTTGTGTTGCTGTTGTCATCAATAAATATTTGGTTGAATAAGTGAATATCATCATCATTGGGATAATTGTTGAAATTGAATGTGGACTACATATTAGCTGGTATGATATCATTGTTAACTTTCTGAATTTGAAAATAGTATTGTGGTTATATAAGTGAGTGCCATTGTTCTTAAGAAAAATATGCTCAAGTAATTAGGAATGAAAGGTCATGATGTCTGTAACTTATTCTCAAACGGTTCTACAAAGTAATAATAACCACTACAACAATCACAATAGCTTTTATTGTAGAGGCAGCAAAAGCAAAAGTGACAAGATGTGAGGATAGGTTTGAATTTTTCAAAATAAAATCCAATAAATTCAGTATAGTGATTTTGAATGAAGATGGAAGTGAGAGGGACTCAGAATAACATCAGTTAACCCACTGATTGAATGTTTTACTAGTTAAGTAAAATGAGATTATCTTCTTTTGCAAATTAATACCATCAAAAATATTTTTGGGCCCTAACCGGTTTGGGTCAGTGGATAGAGCATCAGCCTGCGGACTCCAAGGGTCCAAAGTTCGATTCCCAACAAGGCATGTGCATGTACCTTGGTTGCAGGCACATCCCCAGTAGAGAGTGTGCAGGAGGCAGCTGATCGATGTTTCTCTCTCATCGATGTTTTAACTCTCTATCCTTCTCCCTTCCTCTCTGTAAAAAATCAATAAAATATTTTTTAAAAATATTTTTGGTCAATGAATATTCTTTTGCCAGTGTTTTTCTGTTTTGGAGTCACTTCTAACACTCTCTAATGCTTAAATTGGTAAAATGGGTGTTTTATGAAATACAAGAAATAATCTGAGGTAATGGAAAGAATATTAGACTAAGATTGGAAGATTTGGTTTGGAATTCAGGTTCTGCCATTCACTAGCCCTCTGAACTTTGGGTTAACTACTTCATTTGGGAAGAATCAGCTGCAAATGGGTTTTCTAAGTGCCTCATTTGTAAATATATTAGTTGTTAAATTCAAACCTGAATGATTGAATAAATATCTTTCCTGAAAATATTTAAAAAATAGAAAATACTCTAGTCGAAACCGGTTTGGCTCAGTGGATAGAGCCTCGCCTTGTGGACTGAAAGGTCCCAGGTTCGATTCAGGTCAAGGGCATGTATCTTGGTTGCGGGCACATCCCCAGTAGGGGGTGTGCAAGAGGCAGCTAATCCATGATTCTCTCTCATCAGTGTTTCTAACTCTCTATCCTCTCTCTTCCTCTCTGTAAAAAATCAATAAAATATATATTTTTTAAAATGAAAAAGAAAGAAAATACTCTTACTTTGGGTATTCTGTTTGTGGTCCTGGCTGATGTCCTCTACTCTGGTCACTGTTCTCCCCCCATTTTTTTTTTGTTAAATCTTCTCTAAGTACTGCCATCCTTTCGAAGTGGTAACAAACAGTGAAATGGCTGAGAATAACAGGAAAATAATAAGGAAAACTCTGGAGACTATTTGATACCTACTTCATTTCTTTTTCTTTAGTAATGCATTCCACATACTGAAGGCAGCCTCAGAAGTACTTATTGCTGAATGTCACTGCTATGATTGTAGAGGAAGCTTTTTTTCTCATTTGTGTTCCTTCAGAACAGTTATTGTGTGTATATATATTTTTTTAAGTCAAGCAAAATCCGAACAGATTTCAAAGTTTTCTACTTCCAAGTTTTGGAAATAATCAAATAATGTGAAACCTTAACAAAAAGGTCACAGCAAAAACCACCACCAGCAGAAAAGCATATGGATTCAAGACGCTGCCTGAGAGCAGTAGTTCTTAAACCACTGGGGACAGGAGCACAGGGAAAAGGTTGACAGGACTCCATCCTTGTTTCTCTTCCAGAGCAGTTCTGTTTGTTTTACATGCTAGGTTTCCAAGTAGCTTTTAAGAGTAGCACTTGGACTTTTTTCTTAAAAAAAAAAAAAGTCAATTAATAGAAGTATATTGAAGGGTTTCTTATGAAACATCATTTGTGTTAAAACTTGGTGATTTAAATTATTATTTACTTAGCAAAATATTTTTGTTTATGAACAGAAATAGATATGCAATATGCAGCAAAAGTATACCGTGATGAACGACTTCGAAGGAAGGCAGATGCCTTGAGCATGGACAACTGCAAAGAACTGGAGCGGCTGACCAGTATTTATAAAGGAGGATGAACTGGAATTCTATTTTTGTGGTTTAGCATATTATTTATCTTTTCTGTGAGTTTAGTTTCATCATGAGAGCTAAAGAAAAAGATTTGTTGTTAAAAACTAAACTGAATAGTTGGTCCCTGAAATTTTGGACTGTTTATGACTTACTCCATTAAATAGTAATAAACTGAACAACTAACATTAATGTTTTAGTAATGCTTCTGTAATTATTTTTCATTTTAAAAGCTTTTATGATTACTAACTAAAAATGTCTCAAGAAAGGATTATCATACCTGTAGTAGTTTCCAGTTGTAGTGATTCTCCATTTCCCCCCGTTATGTAAATATTTATGAAATGATCATTTTGTGTATATGTAAGTTATTGCCTTTTTATTTAAAATCTTTTAGGGTTTAGCTCCATGAGACACTTCAGTTTAAGTTGATGGAATAAATATTCTGTGACAAAATTACATGTTACTTTTTAGATGTTGAGTGTGTAGTTTAAACACTAAAACTTTTTCAAAAAGAAAAAGAGAATCAAAGGATGTTTAAATTAATTTTCTGTAAAATCTTGTAGCATTATTTGCTATTTTAATATTGCCATTATATTCCAAAATATATATTGAGGTAAATGAACTGGTGTAGAGTATCAATTTGCTATTTATTTAGTTTTATGAATTGCTAAGCCATGCAGAGAAATGAAATGCTATACTGATAGATTTTAAAGAAAATATGAGGAAATGGCTATATAGATATTAAACAAAAAGGGGCTTCAACAGTAAGTTGCATTTATGTCATTTGCAATTCCTATTATTAAAATGCCCCCAAATGTTCATATACAGGGGAGGACAAAAGTAGGCTTATAGTATTAATACAAATAAATAATACATAATTAATGAATAACATAAGAATAAGCTGTTTTGTGTACTCACAACTATAAACCTACTTTTGCCCACCATTGTATATGTCTTTGAAAGCTGCTAAACTTTATGAAGAGAACCAACATGTTTCCTCCACCCCCATGGAAATTTGCAGTTTCTTCTTAGTGATAATTTAAGCAGAATCCAAAAATAAACGGTTTCTTCTACAAATAATAGGAAAAATTACTACTTTGCTTTGTGCCTTTTAAACTGATGCCAACTCTTAAATATATATATAGATTACAGCACACTTATTTGATCAGGGCATGACCTGTTTGGCCACATGCAACAGTGAGCAGAAATATAGCAACAGGTAGAATAGTGACTTATAGCAAGTTATCCTTATAAAATTCTGAACTAAAGTCTATTCACCATCGAGAATTCAGTTAATCCTTTAGGAACAAGCTCCTTGAATTATATCCACAATATAAATTTGAGAAATCAGATGGAAATTGAAGTTTTTAATGCCTATATGGGGTATGAAACTAGTTGATTTCTAATCTATGTTTAACATAGTAATAATTTTGCTTCATTCTCAGTTAATGGAACAAAAACCACATCTTTGGTAATTTCTTTATGTGTGAGAGAATGCTAAAGTGTTCCTTTGTTTAAAGTTTTTTTCCCCTGAATGTAGTCAATTGATAGCATCTGTTAAAACTTTAAATGATCATTCTTTAAAAAATCTGCTCTTGTATTCCCTTTTCCAGATGAATCAATAGAAATACCTGATTGAATTAATAGTTTAAACTAAACAATATATTGTCCTAGGGAAATTAGACAGCTTAACTTCCTTTTAGAAATGCCATCTTTAAAAAAAATAGCAGTGCTTAAAAAATACAATTTTAAATGTTTTCTTGAGCCCACATAATGAATTGTTTTAAAGGCCACAGCATTTTAATTAACTTTGAAAGTTCATATTCATCAGAAAATTTACAAATGAAAATTTTTATCCATTTATTTTTCCTTTTAAAATATATTTTGATTTTTTATTTATTTATTTTTTTTTACAGAGAAGAAGGGAGAGGGATGGAGAGTTAGAAACATCAATGAGAAGCATTGATCAGTTGCCTCCTGGGATATGCCCACAACCAAGGTACATGCCCTTGACCAGAATTGAACCTGGGACCCATCAGTCCACAAGCCGACACTATCCACTGAGCAAAATCGGCTAGGCTATTTTTCCATTTTATTGGGATAGTTACATGATTGTGGTTGCTGTTCATGTGACTAGACTCTATAGCTTGATTCTTTTTCCCTTAATCCTGGCTTTAAGAAGGCAGATGAAGTTATAAAAATAAATGAAATATATTAAGAAGTCATACATGACTTTTGGACAGTATTATATTTCAGTTGCTTTTTTACATTCTATTATATTTCATAAAATATTCGGGGAAATGTGTTGATAAAGTTTTCGAACTGTGGGAGATGACTGAGTGCCTGACAGCAAAAGCTATCTATAAAATATGCAAGTTAAGATTAAGTCCTTAATGTTTCCTGTATCATGGTGTAAAGGCCCAGCCAAGTGTGTTAGAATTTTTGGTTAATTCTACAAAATAAGACGTTAGCTATTTTAACACATTGCAGACGGGTCATGAGAATTCTCGTTTCATATTACAGTGTTTTACATACAAAGAATCATACTTTAAAAAGATACTAGCTTGTAAGAACATGTAACTTCAAAATGCCCTGGGTATTTAATTTTAAAGCTGTGCTTTTAACATTTATGTAAAAACATTTTTTGTACTCATTCAATAGAAACTTACCTGGCCACTGAGTAGAGCTAGCAATAAAACTACTGGTCTGCAATGTGTTAAGATGTAAGATTTTCATATTTTTTTGCTACTTTTAAAAATCCAATGTTTTGTCATCTTAGTTTTACCTATTGCAATTTCATTTGAAAACTTGTACTGTTCATTTTAATCATTGCCTAATAGCCCTCTTTAAATATTGCTTTATAGCTTTTCTTACAGGTATTTTAGAAGTTTGGCAGCAAGTATATTTATTAATGCTTTACATCTTTATCCTTCTTTACAACACACACATAAACATTATCCTTGTGAGGATTTGGGAGAAAGTAAATAATACCTTTTCTTCTACTTTTTTTTTTTTTTATTCCTTAGTTCTCACATAGACAGGTGCTAGACATTTACAAGTTTCAGAATTTTTAAAAGTGAAATCTGATCATTCTCAACAATGAGAAATTTCAAAGTATAATCCAGCTAATAAATGGAAAACAATGTATTTTAGAAACAGATTGCATTTGAATTCTTAAATAAGTAGTTGTTTCATAATCATTACATGCTTACTTATGATTTACAAAGTTCTGGTAGAGAAAAGAAAGTCCTTAAGGCATATATATGCCAAGGTATTAAGCCATTCTGCCTTTGTGTCAGCTCAGGTGTTCTCAGAACAGGAATGTAAAATTCCAGCTTTTTACTTTAATTGCACTTTTGTGCTTAAGTTTTCTTCCTATTAACTCTTCAGTTACACTAGTATGTAAAATAGTTACCAAGAAATGATTAACATCTTGATTCCTTTGTTGATCTCCATTATTTTCAAATGCAGCTGTTATTTAATACACTTGACATTTTAATATTACCTAATAATACATTCCTATATATTCATTAAAAGTTAATTTCCCACTTTCGTTAAGGCAGTGAAATATTTTTTGATGTTGGCCTGCGGACCAAATTAGCCATTTTTCCAATTCAGTAAGTATTAAGTCAGAGGACTAAGCGGTTCAAAAGGAAAATTAGTGCATTTAGCTTCCCCATATGAAGCTTGGGTTTAGTATTACCCATATAACTATCTTTATACTAAGTGAAACAAACTAAAATGGCATTTATAGTCTTATCAGAAGAGAAAAACTTCCAAAAATGAACAATAAACCAGAATTTTAATCTTGACTAAATAGCTAAAAAGCCTTGTCTTTTGGCCACAATGGGTTACTGCCCAGTTAAAATCCATACATTTTTCTATAAACCAGTGAAGAGTCATCTAATAACTTCCCAAATATTTTTAATGTAATTTTTAGTTACAAAGAAAAAGTGGGTAGATTGAGGATCTTCAAGGACTTCTTGCATATTCCTTTAATAATCTGGGAGGCAATGCAGTCCTAGAATTCAGGTTTCCTTTTTTGTTTTATTACTATTTAAATAGGTACTTCCATATAAATGGAAACTTTTTCCCTCAAACATTAATTCAAAACATACTCCTTATATTAAGGATTACATAACCACATTTTTTTTGTAAGTTCCCTGTGTGTAACTTTTCCCTGTGGTACGTGATTATTTGATTTTATTATCTGCTGGTTTGGGGGCCAATAGATTTGTGAATAGTCAGTCTGTGGATGTTTTCATGTATAGCTGTATATATTTTCCAGCTAATACCTCAAATGTGTGATTATTTTAGACCACACTAAGTTTGCACTGAGCAGAGCTTCCATTAGCTGTGGATATTCTTATTTCTAACTTTGAAAGCAGTTGACAGAATTTCATTGGTGTGATACTTTTCATATTTTAAAAGTTTCCTATTGTAAGGCCCATACTTCAAATATAATTGTGTCTTTCTATATCTAGCAATCTGGAAATATGTAGGTGGTAAGAAGTGTTTCTTGAAATGGCTTAGTTTATTATGTTATTGAAAATTGGGATTACTGGTTGCCAACCTGTCTAGTAACTGCATAGCAGATGACACCCGGCACGAATGTGAACAAGTCTCCACTTCAGCACAGGAATCGGGACATTTCTATCTGATATTTGCCATTTATAAGCACTTCTAAAATGATAGGGATTTTTCAGTGACAATGGAGCATTTTAAGCACCAATTTCAAAATGACTTGTTTTGAGTTGGATAACTATGCCAATGAGAAGAAACTCACACGTAAATGATATTGTATAATTTGTATTAAGAAATGCTTCTTACCTATTTTTGTTTTGTTTGTTTTTTTGGATTGCTACATAGGACTTTCCATTTAAGTTTAAGTCATGTATCTTTAAAAGCTGCAGGTAATTTCCAAGGTGTGGTGGAATTTTAATGGAAGCCTTGGATTAAATGAAGTGAAACTGGTAAAGGAAATCTTTAATTTATTTGTCTATAGTGCACTCGAGATTATATGATTAGATTTAAAAAAGAAATGTCTGATTTGTAAAATATTTAATGTTACATCAGACTTACATAAAAAAATTTTTGTGTGAGAATTCTGTTAAAGAATGAATTTTAATGAATGTTCTGCTGAATGATTTATAATTTTTTTCTTTCAGTCTTGAACTTTATCTCAATATATGAATAAAAAGGTCTGTTCTCACTCTAAAGCATTTGTTTTATTATGTTTTGTATTCTTAATATGCCCTTTCTTTCAACCATTTAATAAATGAATGAATGCCTACTATCCCCAGGGAGGGAGCTGAGGGCTGGGAATTAATCACGGAACAGGACAAGAATCCTTAGGAGGTTTATATCTAACAAGGAAGATGTCAAGTGAATGACCATGATGAAAGCCACAAACAAAAATTACAAGGCACAGTGAGGGCATATGTCTAGAAGACTTAACCTACTTTGGGAGAACCAGGAAAGATTTCTCTGACAAAGTGAGTTGAAGCTGAAACCTAAAAGATAAGAGCAGCAGGGAGGTGAACCCTAGAGAAATATTTCAGGCAGAGAGTGTTAAGTTGATAAAGTCATAGAAACTTCACAGCAATGAAAACAAACTTTTATGATTTTGGCATAAGGAAGCCAGGATAAGTTAGAAAATTAAGATAGGGGGTCATTCCATAGGATCATATATAAACCATAATGGTGATATTTAGACTTTATCTTAGGTCAGGAGAAAAGCTTTGTGATTTTTAAGGAAGGACTTACATTATGATATCTGAGTTTTTAAAATATCATTTTAGTTGCTTTGTGGAGAAGACTGGAGGGCAAAGGTGAATGTAGGGAAGATAGGAAATTGTCAAAGGAGAGGTGATCATGGCTTGGACCAGAGTAGGAATATAAATAAGTAAATGATTTTGAGAGATATCAGAAGGCACAACCAAAAGTATAATTGAATTGATTGAATCTGGGATAAATGGAGGCAGCAATTATAAAAATTTAGCTATAAAAGGAGTAGAAAAAAAGGGGGTAGCTGGGAGAGAATGTGGTTTGATAAGAAGGCTTTTCTCCTCAATTATTAATTATATGAGACCTTAATATTTGTTACATGGGAAAATTTACTAAGTTTTTATTTTGATATAAAGGGTCAAGTAGAAAGTGAAAATGAAAATAGAGAAAGGATAATAGCATTAAGTACCTGATATGACCAGAAAATAAAGAGTCCATTGCAAAGATGAATAATTCCTTTAGCTAAGAGACACCACCAACATTTTTTTCAGAAGGGAATGCACAGAGAATGGGTACAAATGCAGGAATATATGTTGTGTTGGTGGGACAACATTATAGCTTGCATTTTCATGATGAAACAAGCAATTTGTTAAAGTGGAGGAGGGAGGAAGAATGATAAAAAGGCCTTAGGGAAAGTGAAGACAATTTGAAAGAATCACTTTCACTAAGTCAGATGATTAGTGATTAAATGGGATTTTTGTGGGTCCCAGGTTGGTGACAGGATTTACAATGTTTACTTGTGTCTATTTTCTCCAGCTTAACCCAGCAGCCTAGGCATAGGCATGGAGAATACCTCACTCAAATTTTGGGTTCTGTTAGGCACCTCAGATGGTAGTGGAGTTTAAGATGTTGAACATGGGAGTGCTTCTCTGATTTACTACTGGATGTAAGCTAGAGATGTGTGTGGAGCGGAGGTGCGGGGGGCGGTGGGGGGGGGAAGGAGGGAAGTGACTGAGTAAAGTCTTGGGTGTGATGCAGTGGATGGTAGTGTGAAAGAGAAAGTTATTGCCTATGGCCGTATAGTTTTATCCTCAATAGGTCAAATCCTAAACAGAGTAAAAATTAGTAAGACATCTAACTTGGACAGTGTCAGCAATAAATTTTTCATTTTTATATGTTAGAGAATTAACTAAGATTTTTCTCCCCATATGAGTTTGAATACCAAGTAGAATTTTCATACAACAAAATCCAGATGATTATTGATTTTCTGATAGGAAAGAAGCATTTTAAAAAGTGGAGATCTCTGCCTTATACAACAGCTAAGAGAAATTTAACTCTGTTATCAATCAAGTTTAAACCTCAATAATGTATGTTTATTAACTATATAATATACTAATATGTTGTATACATAATAAAATAGAAAGTTTGGATGATGAGATAAAAATTTTGTGTGTGTATGTGTACAATTTCTACTATTTCTTCCTGAACCTCAGGAATCATCTGGTCCACCCCGCTTTGGAGAACTTGTACACAGTGCTGATAACCCTTTAGTCTAAGAAATATTTCCCCTACTTCTAACTAACAGCAGTGATATTACTGAGAAAACGCAAATAGTCAATCCCAATGCATAGGAACTCTCCCTCTGACATGCTGTAATTCAGAAACCACTGCACTTGGAAGTTAGAAATCTCATTAGTTCTTCAAGTTTGAGGACACAGTAGTGTTTGGAGATCTTAAAAAACTATGGTCTACCGTTTTTCCACTCAAAAAGAAGAAAAAAATTAGCAATATTTTCCAGGTCAACTTTCCTTTATTATGGCCATTAACATGGAGAATTTTGTTAAAATGAAAGGTAGCATTTCCAGAAATTAAAAATTTCACTAGAGTTTGTATTGGGTGGGGAAATGGTGAGGGATAAAAAAGTTTTAGTCAGGTCAGGATTAATGCTTTCTTTAGTCACTTTTATCCCACAAATGTTGAATGAGGGCCTGCTGAGAGTAAGAAACTTAGGTAAAAAAATGTAAAAGATGACCCAGTCCTCTAGACCTTATAGTCTCATAAGGGAGATAAACCAAAACCATGACACACAATTATGCATGAAACATATATCAATTATAGTTGGTAATATGGAGTGGCAGTCAAGAAGGTAGAGTAGGTAAACTGTGTGCTCACCTCCCTCAACCACATCAAAATTACAACTCAATTTACAGAACAGCCATTGTTGAGAACCACTTGAAGACTAGCTGAACAGAATTCCTATAAATGAGATAAAGAAAAAGCCACTTAAGACTGGTAGGGGTGAAGATGCAGAATGGGTGATTCCCAAACCCATAGTATGATGGTTAAGATAGTTCCACTGCTAAGGTCTCTCACCTAAGGAGCAAGGGGCCCCAGGCCCCCACCAGGATCCTTAGCAGTGCTCCAGTGCCTGAAGAGAAGTCCCCAGGACATCTGACTGTAAAAACCAGTGAGGACTGTAGCTGATCCTGAGGGCTGCTGGAGACCTAGGCACTGCAGGACCTAAAGGGACCAGGCACAGACTCACAAACTCAGTTGCTCTGAGTTCCAGTAGTTTCAGTAGATCCAAAAGCACTAGGGACATATGGTGAGAAGCTGAATTGACTAGGTTCAGGGCAAAAGCTTGAGCGGGAGGGGTCAGGGAAGCTCTCTGTGGTTAGAAGTGCTCATAGACACAATTTTTCCTTTGTTGAGCCCACACAGTTGGTAGGTACAGGCAGGGGACAAATCTGAGCTTCCCATTAACGTGGCCTTGGCTAACACCATTTGGCCTACCTAATGATTCTGAGATCTGGTCCCACCCAAATGGTGCACCAGTTCAAACTTCTTCCAGCTGATCCTCCACACAAGCAGTCTACGGTGGCCCATTCGGGGCAAATTTCCAAAAATCTCTCAAAGGGCCACAAACCCCAAGCAGCAGCTGGCCTAAGTATGCCTGTACCTCTTGCTAAGCAGTCCCAAGCCAGGCAATAGTGGCAGCTGGCCTCAGTTAATGGCCTAGTCTCTTCCAGGTCCTCCAAACACACACACACACACACACACACACACACACACACACACACACACACACGGACATACCAAACTAGAGTTTTTGCAAAATGAAGAGTACCATCAACAAAACAAAAAAGACAAGTACTGAAAGAGAGAATATATTCATGCCAAAGATACATCCAATAAGGGGTTAATATACAAAATATGTAAGGTACACATACAACTTAATACCAAAAAAAAAAAAAAAAACCAATCCCAGTAAAATTGGACAGAGAATCTGAATAGACATTTCTTCAAAGAGGACATAAAGATGGTCAATAGACATATGATGAAAAGTTGCTCAATATTACTAGTCATCAGGAAAATACAAATTAAACCTACAATGAGATATTATGTCATACCTGTGAAAATGGCTATCATCAAATCAACAAACAAAAGTATTAGCCATGATATTGGATAAATGGGAATCCTAGTCCACTGTTGATGGGGTTGTATTAGTGCAGCCACTACAGAAAACAGTATGGAGGTTCCTGATAAACAAGAACAGAACTACCTTATAACCTAGCAATTTATCTGAAGAAATCCAAAATACTAATTTGAAAAGACATATGCACCCCTATGTCCATTATAGCATGATTTACAAAAGCCAAGTTATGGAAGCAATCTAAGTGTCCATCAATAGATGAATGGATAAAGAAGATGCGGTACATATACAGTGTCCCAAAAAATGTATACATAGTTTAACAGCTGAAAGCTCAATTTTGAAAATGAAATGCATTTAAATAAACACCACCTTTATAATTATTCTAAGTGTGTGTATTTTCAAGACACCTTTACATAATGGAATATTACTTGGCCATAAAAAATGAAATCTTGCCATCTGTGACATGGGGATATTATGCTCAGTGAAATAAGTCAGACAAAGATATATATTATTTCACTTATATGTGTGATCTAAAACCAAAATAAATGGACAGAAACAAACTCAGATACAGAAAACTGGTGGTTACCAGATAGGAGGGAGGCTAGCAGTTATAAAATTAGTAATGGGAAAGTGAAGTATGGCATGGGGAATATAGTCAATTATATTGTAATAACTATGTCTGATGTTATATGGGTAATTGTCTTATTGAGATGATTACTTCATAAATAATATATCTAATCACTATGTTGTACACCTAATATTGTAGCAGTCAAGTTGTATGTCAACTAATATTGGAGAAATTAAAAGGAATGTTCTGAGGTGTTACATGGAAACAAGATTTAAATAGCTATGGTAAAAAGTTAAGAGTTTCAGAATATGCCACACCAAAGTATGCCATTTTGGCATATTAACTATTTTGAGCTGAAGGCCCAAGAAATAGCAGATGCAGTAATGGCTCTCTGACATCCCTTTTCTACCTAAAGATCAGGTCATAACATTTCCTTTAAGAAAGGTGCCTTCTTCCTACTAGGAAGAAAACATTCCTTATAACCAGATACTGAGGATTGATGCTGAAATGGACCTGTACAAACAAACCTACTAAAATAGCCTTATCTCCCATTATTGCCTCCCCCACCCCCGCCATATATTTAATAGTTACCATCCCACAATGACTGCCCCTAGCATAAGCCCATTTGTCTTATCATATCCACACAACTTGTCATTTTTTGTTCAAAAAGGCATATAAGCTTTTGAGCCTAATAGCTTCATTGGATCTTCATTTTCCTTTGAAGACTCCCATGTACAAGTAAAAATATATAAATTTGTATGATTTTCCTCTTATTTGATGTCAGATTAATTCTTAAGCCCAGCCATAAAACCTAAATGTGCAGAAGGAAGTTTTTCCTCCCCTACAAGAGAAGCAATCATTCCAGATTAAAGTAACCTCCAGAACTACTATGAGAAAATAAGTCATGTTGATGCATGAGGGAGAAAATAAATTTGGCTGGAGTATAGGATTCACATTAGAATGAGTTTAGAATAGAATGATATGTTAGTGCCAGGTTAGACTCAACTTTGTCATTGTCTACAAAGGCACATCACTAAAAAATTTTTGAGTAGGAGTAATATGTATTGTGTTAGGAAGGCTTATCTGGTCGCTGTTAAGTAGCTATCGATATAGTTATGATGAATAATGGTTTGAATGAAGAACTGAAAAAATATAAAGATGCAAATGGCATTGTTAAGGAAAAAGAGTGCAAACATATACATGACTGGTAGAATCATAGAACCTATACAGACATAGACCAGGAGAAATAGATTTATTGGAAACCTTGAAGCTTTTGAGTTAGCGCTGACAGTAAGACCATCTACCCAACAATCCACCAAGCAGCTGCAAGTATGAAACTAAAACTCATAAAAGGTGCGGGTTTAGAATTCACTCTCAGAATAAGAAAAAAATACAGCACAGAACGCCAAGGCAGGCTTCAAAGCCATCGTTTGAGTTAGGAGACCAGAATAGACGGGAGCATAATATTAATGGAGCTGTGTCCCAGATGCTCAGGGTTTAAATAAGGAAAAGGAAGTGATTTTCAATCAGGTCATTTGCTCTGAAACTGCTAAATTCACTTATAATAATGAAAGTCATTTGTAACATATGTGCCATTTCTTCTTAGGAATACCATGTTTCCCCAAAAATAAAACATCTTCCAAAAATAAGACCTACTTACAGGTTTCCTTCTGAGTGAAATACAGGCATCCCCCCGAAAATAAGGCCCCCAGGCTCTGTCTCAGAATGAAAATTAATTTATTGTAAACTGGTCCCTAGGGCCGCCCCACTGGCGTCTAGCAACCAGTGACATTACACGGAGTCGGAGTGGAGGACAGAGTGAACGGTGAACGTGGGGCGGTAGAGAGGAGGAGACTTTTGCAGTTGCCTGTATTAGAACAGGAGGATTAGAGCAGACAGGACGCAGCGAAGGTGGTGAGTGCTGGTCTGTCTCTGGTGACACTACCTGATGCTCGCAGCCACCTTCATGATGACTGAAGGTTCTCAGTCAGTGGCAGACCCTGTTCCAGCCCAGATCCAGGCCCCAGCAAGCCCAGTGACAGTCCCCAGCCAGGCCTCAGGGGGTAAATATCTGATAAAGGGGTAGGGGGATGTCTGGTGAAGGTGTTCAGTGGCACAGGGGTGGGGGGAGGGGGATCACTTAAAATGACACAGGAGGATCAGAGGGGACAATCAAAATGACACAGGAGGATCAGAGGGGTTAATAAAATGGTAATCCCCCCCTCTGATTCTCCTGTGCCATTTTGATTCCCCTCTCTTATCCCCCCTGTGTCATTTTAAGTGATCCCCCTCCCCCCACCTTGATACCCCAATTCCTTTTTTTTTTTTTACCCCTAAATAAGTGCAAAAAGAAAAAGCTTCTCCATGGAGTAGACGAAAGGAATCATGGAAGACTCTTGGGGCCAAAATCTTACTGCTTTCTGCAAAGAGATGTTGAGTATCCGATTGGTCCAAAAATGGCGAACAGAGTAAGGTAACCTCATTGAACAAGTGGACAAGGGAAATGCTAAAAAGCACAAGTGTGGATCAGGTTGGCAACCATTATTTTCCGAGCTGGAAGACCTGATCTGTGAATGGGTTGTTGACAGGAGAGCAAAGGCTTTGGTTGTGAATAGGGC
Source organism: Vespertilio murinus (assembly GCA_963924515.1). Taxonomy (NCBI): domain Eukaryota; kingdom Metazoa; phylum Chordata; class Mammalia; order Chiroptera; family Vespertilionidae; genus Vespertilio; species Vespertilio murinus. Next base: position 62,750,859 of record OZ004704.1, on the reverse strand, counting down.
TCAGATTCAAGAATTTGCCCTTGCAATGGCACCACAGTTTGACATAGCCCCCGAAGACTTCAAAGCATCACAACACTGGCTGGATAATTTCCTTCAGCAAAGTGAACTGTCTTTAAGAAGATCTACAACATTGTTTAGGTTGGAAGATACTCAAGTTATTAAGCGAGCACTTGCATTCAAGTCCTTTATTGATGATCCTGACTTCTCTAAATACAATCTTTCCAACATGATTGCTATGGATGAAACTGCAGTGTTTATGGGCCAATCATCTCAAACAACAATTGAACAGTGGGGTGCCTCCTTGGTGTACATTCCCTCCACTGCTTAAGAAAGTGGACATGTTTCCTGTATTTTGGCAATTCTTCTGGATGGCACTAAAGTCGCACCTTTAATCATTTCTAAGGGCAAGAAGGAAAAGATTGAACGTGTTTTGGGCGTCATTATTCTTGAAATTGAAAAAGCCTGGGCCACACAAGCAGTTATAAGGAAGTGGGTCGATTTAATGCTGCTGCTTGTTATGCAAGGGAGCCAAAAATGGTCTGCTAGTCTGGGATGCAGCCAGCATTCACCGCGCTAAAGACATGAAGACATTTCTTCACGAAAGAAAAATAGATCAGATAATGATTTCCGCAGGAATGACGGCCTATCTCCAGACTCTTGATATCGCAATAAACAAGCCATTCAAAGACAATTTGCACATAGAAATTAATGACTACATTGAAAATAGAATGTAGAGAAATCAGCATGGAAACTTTGTGAAACCTAAACTGCAAGAAGTTGTGACTTGGGTGAAGAATTTATGGGAGAAAATCACTGACAGTTGCATTGCAAATGCACTGCGAGCAGGCTACCTTGACAAGAAGTACTCATTTAAAGACAGTGCTATTGCTAAACATGAGAGATTTGGTCTACTGATTCTGAAAGAAATGGAGTCAGAAGAAATTCACCAGGAAATTCAGGAATTGGATTGTTATGATGATGTTCCAGAAGATGATTACATGATTGTCACTGAATAAATGAGTAAATTCTTGATACTGTAGGATTCACAGTTTGTCTGGTTTGTGTTGACAACTACCGTACTACTGTACCATATACAGGTAATAAATTTCCTTTATTTTCATTTAACAATATGTATCATATTCTTCTTCATGGAAAAATAAGACATCCCCTGAAAACAAGACCTAGCGCATCTTTGGGAAACAGGGTAGTAGAAAATAAATATCCAATTATTTTCACCATATCTTGGGCTAGAGTTATTTTTGTACTTGCTAGGGATTGGAACTAAAGACCAGTCTTAAACAAATTCCCCTAGACTTCATTTCCTTCTATCTACTGTAGGTTTCTGTAAAAATGTGCAAACAAGGCTCCAAATAAAAAAGTAATAGTATTCCTTACAGGCATAGCCTTCTAACTTCTAACCTGTGAAATAAGGTTGTCCAATGTCTGCATATGTTGAGCTACACAGATAATTGTGAGAATCCCATAATGCCCATGGCTCCTCAAGTCACTCTAGACAAGGCCATGAGTAAAGAGCAGTAGGTGATATTAGGTCCGCACCAATAGGAACCAGGCAAAGAGACTTTGTGAGTGTTTAAGAAATTTTATTACATCCTCTCAAAGTGGGCCGAGACCAGTATAGCCATGTCACCAAGCGAGAGTAGGGGGGTGGGATATTTATGTCTCTCCTGAAGGTTCCCGGGAACCAGATGCAAGCCCAAGAAGCCAGGTTTAAAGCTGATTTTCTTAGCCCTTCAGCTTTCTCTGTTACACCTGAAATAATAACAGGAAAACCGCAGAGAGAGCACGAGATCCAAGTGTGGTACAATGGGAAAGTACTGAATGCAGGGGAATGATTCAGAATATGCCTAACGTCGATCCTTTTATTTTCCTTCTGTGAACTGGGGCTGATGAGGGAGGTTGATCTCATTCTTCTGTAACTTCTTCCTGCTCAGGTGGGGCACAGAGCTGTCCCTACTTAGTCAGGGACTGAGGGAGGGGATGATAGCTAATGTAGGACTGGAGAAGCATTATTTCCCCTATAGATCTATTGGTGATAGTCTGGATGTAGTTTTGGAGGAAGAAACCGCTCTTAGGATGCATGAGCCAAAGATCAGTGCCAGAAAGAACAGTAAGAGGGATCCGACTAAAGGTAGAATCCAGGAGGTCCAGTTTAGATTCTGTGGCCAGGTGCCCAGGATTCTGAAAGTGGTTGGCATTTTGAGGCCCTATCATTTAATTAGTCCTTCCTGGTCCCAGAGTAAGCGGTGAGAAGAAGCTTAAAGGACTGGTTATTAGGGGCAATGTCTATCTCAGGGGTGATAGACTAGGGTACAGGTCCCAGTCCAGTTGGCTGGCAGACAGAGATAGGTATTGGTACCACACAGTAACAAGATTCCTTGATTTTTTAAGCAGAAGTTTGTTTCGATGGTGAAGAGGCGAATGAGCTTGATTTCATTTTCCCAAACAGAAAGAGTTCCAGCTAAGGCTGCTCCTGTAAGGAGCTGAAAAGGGCCTCCAGGATTGACCTGTGTAGCCCCTGTGGTGGTATTCTCAAAAAATATGTATTTTCTGTCAGTGTCTACCCAAAATTTGGAGTGTGTGAGGCCATGGGAGGGGATTTGGTGGCAGTTAGAACGTGACTGTGATTTGCAATCCTGCCACGGGAAGTAGTTAACGCAGGAAAGAGGTCGGCCTGAACAGAACTGGGAGGTGTCGGCTGTTGGGAAGGTTGCTGAGATGGTAGGCCAGGCTGAGAACTGAACAGGCTTTAAGAAGTAGGCTGTCTGGGTAACTATATAGCTTGCCCAGCGGTTGAAAGAGGGCTGAATGTCAAGAGTAAAGTGGCATAAGCGTTGTTCTAGGTATCCTAAAACCTTTCCTGCAGGGTGTGTCCTGTTGATGCAGAGAGGGGCCTGAGATACTATGATGGTGTTGGTTGTTATTGGTCTTAAGATGGGGACTTTGTTGGAGTGGGGTTCGGTGATGTTGTTTAAGTATGACTGGAGTAACTGTACAGCCCTGCCTGTGAGTGTTCCTTTGGTCAATTCTGTGATTTTGAAGTTATACATTTCATCGAGGTGCATGAGTTGGAATGGGAGTCCTCCATGCACCTTGTAGTGGAAGGATAGACTGGAGTTGGCCCATGCATGTAGGGAGGTTGGGATTGCCGTGTAGCTAGCTGAAAAGAGGGGAAAACAGGTTATGATGAGAAGGTCACATGTTAGGTCTAGGGTTCGAGAGAGATAGTGAGGACTTAGGAGGATGTTTAGAGATACGGGGTAAATCTGTGTACCCAGTAAGGGGAGAAGAAGGATTAAGGAGATCATTGTACAGCCCTAACAGTGTTAAGCGTAGTTCCAACCAGGTGACATCAGAAGATCAAAGAATGATAAGGTTGACCCACAGGAAGACCAGGCACTAGAAGAGGGAAGATTTTATAGTATCTTGGTCAATCACGGGGCCAGGTTTAACCAGGTTGGAATCTGTTCCCAGGAATAGTCAAGAAAATTCTCTGGGAGGAATGTGTCCCACAGGAAAGACAAGAGGTAAGATTCAGTGGGGGGTGGGTGCTGAGAGAATAGCTGTTATGAGGTGCAGAGTACCAGTGAGGCAGGGACCAGTATAGATAGAGCAGTAAGGGGCAATGGGGGTGGGAGGGGGTCTGGCTTATAGGGGCTTACAGTTCCTTGGGAATTTTTGTGAATTTGAGGTGAATCCGAGGCTGACACTCCAATACAGACTGGTGGAGCTTGGGGTGCAGGGGCTCACTTCAACTGAAGAGGAGTGGAGTGAGGAAGGATATCCCTGTAACTCCGCCGCCTTCAGTGTGGTCAGAAGTACCTGGTGTGGGCTTTAGGGTCCCCAGGCTGCTGGATGCTGGAAGAATATCCAGTCTCTTGGCTCTAGTGGAGGATCAAGAGGGCGGGAGGGGGGAGTGTCAGTGGTAGGCTTAGGGAGAACTGTGTCGGTCTCGGGTGGAGAGATAACCCCACAAAGGGCTAGAGGTAGTTGGGATGTTCCCAAGTAGAAAGAGTCTGCAGTACAGAAGCTGGAAAGGGCTGGAGGCTTGGATGCCCAGGAACGAGTGACATGGGGCTCAGTAAGAAGGCTGAGAGGGTGGATGAAGAGGTGGAGTCCAGAGACACAGGGGCCCTCGGAAGAGGGTTAGGGGGGTCAGAGGGGAAGGGAGGACAGAATGAATGGAGGGATTGGAGGGAAGGTCTGAGGGGCCCGACAGGTGTGGGAAGACTGACCAGAAGCCTCAGGGTAGGGTGGAAAGGTCCAGGGCTGGTGGAAGGGGGCTTGGCATAGAGGAGTAGGATCTGATGGGAGGAGTGTGACAAGAGAGAATGATGACTACAGAGAGTAAAGAACTGAAAAACGTTATCAAAAACCCTTCATTTCCGTTACACTTATTGTCTTAACAACCCTAATGAGATGGCAAAGCCAATTATAATTTTGGCCATTTTCAGGATACATTTTTTTAAACAGAGATAGCATGACCTTGACAACTTTAAGGAGGCTGGGGGGAAAAAAGGTGGGGGCCGGAAGCGGTTTGGCTCAAAGGATAGAGCATCGGCCTGGAGACCGAAAGGTCCCGGGTTCGATTCCGGTCAAGGGCACGTATACCTTGGTTCCGGGCACATCCCCAATAGGAGGTGTGCAAGAGGCAGCTGATCGATGATTCCCTATCATCGATGTTTCTAACTATCCCTCTCTCTTCCTCTCTGTAAGAAATCAATAAAATGTTTTTTAAAAAAGGTGGGGGTGTCGGTAGCAGCAGCCGCGCAGGCTTTCCAGCTGCCAGGATTGAAAGGCACCAACCACATCCTTACAGGGCTGCCGGGGACCCGGAAGTGAGGGAAGACGTATACCTTGGTTCCGGGCACATCCCCAATAGGAGGTGTGCAAGAGGCAGCTGATCGATGATTCCCTATCATCGATGTTTCTAACTATCCCTCTCTCTTCCTCTCTGTAAGAAATCAATAAAATGTTTTTTAAAAAAGGTGGGGGTGTCGGTAGCAGCAGCCGCGCAGGCTTTCCAGCTGCCAGGATTGAAAGGCACCAACCACATCCTTACAGGGCTGCCGGGGACCCGGAAGTGAACCCTAGCCCCGCGCCCGGGGTCAGGGGAAGTCACTCTTACCCGGGAGCGGAGCGGCCCGCGCGGTGTGGAGAGAAGCCTGCAGCCGGGAGGGGGGCCTACGGGCTCCTTCTGTGTATCCTGGGTTTCGGCACCCAACTGTTAGGGCCCCGCCGACAAGGAGCCAGGCCAGGAGACCTTGTGAGAGTCTAAGGAGTTTTATTACATTCTCTCACGGTTTATCCGTGTCGGCGAGCCAGAGGAGGGATGGGGTGCCGGCGGCGGGGGCGGCGGCGGGAAGCCGGGCCGAGAGCTGCAGCCCTCCAGCTGTCTCCTGTGGCCCCTGAAATGAGAATTAACAGGAGGACCGCTGAATGGGCAGGAGCCCCGAGCGGGGCGCCATGGGCCAGTCCTGCGTGCAGGGGCCAGGTTCCGAAGATGCCTACCAGGGGGCCAACAGGGGAAAGCCTAGGAAACCAATGGGGCTTCTAACCGGCAGCCTGGTGCTTGCTGCAGCTCACACCTGCAAACTTGTGCAGCTGGAGAAAAGGCCCAATGATGCCGGGCCCCGAAAAGCGAAACGTCTCCGCTGCACTTACGGTGGCGAAACACGTAGCGATGCGGCTCAGACCCGGACCGCGCGGGCATTACAGCGGCCAGGCCGCCTGGCGTCTGCGCAGGCGCGCAGGAGGCGGCGGCCCGCGGAGGGCCGGAGGTGTGGGGGCGGGGCGCGACGCCAGCCGCGCGCACGGCGTTCGTTGCCCCGCCCCGGAAGTGCCGTGTCCCCGAGCCTCGGAGGCGTAGGGAGTACTTCCTGGGGGCACCCCGGAGGTCACAAGTCATGTGACGGCGGCTTGTTGAGGAACCTGTCTTGGGAAACTCGTCCCTGAAAGAGGCAGTGGACAGCCGCGAACCTTGCTGCCCCGAGAGCCAGGCAGCCCAGGGAGCCGAGTAACTGGGCCCCTTTTGCCGGGTGTTCAGGCCTGGGCCGCCCCCGGGAGGCGCGGGCGTTGAGCTGGGAGAGGCGTGGGCGCCCCTCCTTCCCCTTGGCTCTGGACTGAGATCCAGGGGGTTGGGGAGGTGGAGTGGGGCCAAGGCATAGCGGTACCCGGGACCTCCGACTCGTTTCGGGGGGGGGGGTCCCCAAGTCCTAGAGGCGCGGATTCTTGCCGCTTGTTAGGGTCGGGGTGCGAGGGACCCTTGACGGGAGAGTCACCAGGAGTTTCTTTTTCAGGCGTGGATATTGAACCTGCGGGAGAAAGGGGTTCGTCATGGCGGATGTGAGTTACCCCCCCCCCCCCCCCCAGCACAAGAGCAAGGAGAGGGTGGAGAGTTTGGAGGAGGCTGCTGGGCGGGGAGAGGTAGCGCTTCCCAAGTTGGAATTTGCCTCGTTTTGCTCTCTCCTCTCCCCACCCCTTCCCCGTAATTATTTTCTGTAGGCTCTGCAGTGAAAGACTGATGTGAATGTATTTGCTGGAGTCCTGATGGGTCTTGGAATGGGGGTGCAGGACACCGAGGTGCCTGTTCGTACCCCCCAAATCCTGTGGGCATAAGAGGCTCTGAACATTTGCCATTTGAGTGTCTAAATTGTGGTTTGCTGCTCGGAATCCTTCTCCCCCCCCCCCCCCCCCCCCAGCAAGTGGTCATGGTGTCTTTCTAGGTTCATTGTAGCCATTTTAGTTGATTTCCAGCTGACATCTGTTAAGCACAGTAACAGAAGTCAAATTCTAAGTTTTAAGTAACTTGTGCTAGTTATTAGAAACTGCAGGGCATTAATACTCATACTAATGGCTATGTTTTACTTCCTGTTACTTTGCCTACGTGCATGCTGGGTGTTCTAAATATTGAACATATATTCATTTCTTGTAACTTTTGTGAGGTAGGCTCTCACCGCTGTGTTATAAGTGTGGATAAGCCACAGAAAGATCAGGTAACTTGCCTCAGGTTACACAGCTAGTACTTGTGGAGTCCAGATACCAACTCAGGCAGTTTCGCTCCAGGGTCCATGCTCTTAACCATTACACTAAATAGTCATTCAGCATTAATATGAATCTGGTTTCTTTTCAGATTGCAAGATTATGTGTTTCAATATTAAGCAACATTTAATGTCCTTACCTCTCCATTTTTGGATGTCTTCATTATATTTTTGAGACCTTATTAGGAATAATCAAATCACTACCTATTGAGTATCTGTCTTGCAAAGGTATCTGTCATAAGGGCTGAGGGTGAAATAATGAAGATTAAGGTATAATTCCTCTACTTCAGAGTTTTACAAATTAAAATGCTATGCAAGGGATCATAGATATGCATACTTTACTGTGTGAAAACTTCAAGTGATTACCTCTGGTTTGTGTCTATCAGGATAGCCTGTTTGGAGTATTTGGTGGTTGATAATAGCTCTAAATGATGAGTGGCGACTTTTCAAAAAGTAAGAGAGAATATTACTACAAGAATGAATAATCTAAGCAGACTTAGGAAAGTGAGGTATGTATGGGAGAATTGTGAATAGTCCAGTTTAGCTGAGGCTAAGTGTATGTATGATGGATTGGTTGGAAGCAGGGCAGTAAACTTAGTCATAGGCCATGTTGTAGAGTCTCAAATGTCTAAAGAATCTATAATAATAAAAGCGTAATATGCTAATTAGACTGGATGTCCTTCCAGAAGTTCTTCCTTCTGGACAAAACCCGAGTGGGCGGGGGCCGAAGTAGAGGTGACAACTGCAGCAGTGGGGGCCAAGGCCCTTGCACAAATTTCATGCATTGATCCTCTAGTTTGTACATGGTTCAGTATACATAGTTGAGAGCCTTTCAGACATTGGTTCTGAACCTGGTTGCACAGGGAATCATCTGGGGAGCACCTCCAACTCTGGCATCTGTGTGTGTATGTGTGTTTATTAATGCTCCTCATATATTATCCATAGCAAAGGTGGAGAATCATTGCAATATGGCTTTAGAGAAGGAGGAAAATTGGACTCTTGGCACTTTGTAGAATTGCATAGGATAGAAACATGAGACCAGTGTACCAATTGGGAGGTTAGTGCAAGTCATAAATAATAAAATGAAAGTAAACATAATGTCTGTTGAAAAGGAGAAGGAATCAGTTTAAAAACATTTGACTTCACAGGTGATTTAAAAGTGACAAATGTGAGGTTAGGGTTAACTATTACTCACAGTTTCTAACCTGAATACTGGGGTTGGTAGTACCATTAGTGGGAACAAAAGGATTGAGAAATTTGGATTTTAGATGACACCTTGATAAGTTGAGATTTTCCTGTGTATGTTTAAAATGAGAGGAAAGCTAAACTGGTGGTGATAACATGAAATACAATGAACATTAAGGTTTGGAGAATTTTAGGGTTTAGAGGATCAAAACAATAGGTATCTTAATTGATACCTGCTTGTCAATAAAATTCTCCAGATGAGAAAGTGTATTAAGACAAAGTAAAATAGTTTTTTCTTTTATCATAATTATGTCACATGCTAAACACTTGACATCATATATTTAGTCATGTGAGGAAGTTAAATTTCAGAGAAATAAATTAATTTACCCAGGATTGTTAGTGATGTGTATAGATGGAAAGATATTCATAATATATTCTCAAGTTAACACAACAATAGCAACAGGATTTGAAATAATATGAAAATATGACCTAATTTTACAGCTAAGATATATATTTGTGTTTCCCATTTCTAGATATGCTAATCACTTTACATGCATCTTCTCAATAAAATTTAAAAAATAATCTTAAGACCTAGGTTGTGCTATTGTCTCATCTCAACAAATAATGAAACTGAGGCTTAAGAGAAAAAGGTTAACTTGCTTAAAGTCAAACAACCAGTAAGTATCAAAATCAGAAAGGGAAGGAAAATACAAACAGGAAGGTTAGGAATGATGACTTAAGGTCCCTGAAATGTGAATAGGACAGGATCTAAAGAATTAGTGTAAAGCATGTTATTATATCATTTGTTAATGTTCTCTTTCAGGATCTAAAGCGATTCCTGTATAAAAAGTTACCAAGGTAAAAAAAAAAAAAAATATTGTCATTAAATAAATTCTGCATAACAGGTTAATTTTATGTAGCATTTTGTTTCTTGCTATCTTAGACTAAATATTGTGTGTATATAATGCTATTGTTTAGCACTTTACCTAACATAGCCCTAGGTAGCATGGATAATATCCTTTGAATTTGCAGATTAAAAACATGGGGCCTAGAGAGGTTACAAGAGTACATTTATTTCTCTTTTGGGGGGGAAAACAAAAGCTTATCAGGAGTAGTTTGAACAGTGTTTGCCTACTTCTTTCCATATATCTTAAGATATATGAAAGCTATGTCCTTAAGATAGGAACAGGCAGCTTTTCTGTGCCATGGCAAATTGGCATGTTCCTAAGTTTGAATCAGCTTTCAACATTTTGTCCAGTGTTGTGAAATGTCTCTGAGAGTTCTTTAATAGGAAGCTTTTTGCCAGTGTCATTTCCTCTGGGGCATCTTTATCCTTTTCATCACAACCGCTTTCTCATTTATGTCAATAAGTCCACCTTCACTAAGTTCTTTGGCTGTACATTTTGTGCCGAACAATTATAATGTCAACCTCTCAGCCAGTTATTTCTTTTCTAACTGCATTTAATTTCTATTCAGATTTCACTTCCCCGTATTATCACTTTTCGTTTCTTTGCTGTATTTCATCTTTATTGGCCTCATTTCAGTTAGTTTTTTAATATCACTGGACAGTGAGATAACACTGCATGTTTTGTTCTCTGCATAAACAACACATGCTCAGTGATCAATCGTCAACACTCTGAAAAAAGTGATGTGACTACTTATTGATCACAATGTGTATCTATTATTCCAGTTATTTACTTAGTAATATGTGAACTAAAGAGATAGTGAATTTGTATTCTATATAATTATTCAGTTAATATATCATACTTACAGAAATTTGACCCATGCTGTTGAGGGGAAATGGTGTTATTTAATCTGGCAATTAAAATGTTTCTAAATTAGAACTTTAAAAAAATGAGGGCTTTCTGTATTTGCCTTCTTAGAAGTTTAGCATATTGAAAGGATGCTAAAATTGATGATGGGAGAGGGAATATTACACTGATGACAAAATACAGAAATGGAGATTTAGCTGATATTTGTAAGAAGGATATTTATAAAAACATAATGAAAGTCTTTTCATAATGGAAAGAAAAGGATTAGTACAAAATGGTGTGTTTTTTTTGCATCATGACTGAGGCTAGTTTAATTCATATTTGTGACCATTTCTTCTTGATGGTAGGCATATTGCAACCCAAGAGCCAAAAGAATGGAGAAATAATATTGTTGAACATTTATAAAGGAAATATTAGAATACACACTGATTTGTTGCTAGATGTATGTAATTTGTTGCTAGATGTTTGGACACAGGCAGCCTAGTTTTTAATTGTACTGCTATGCCTCTCAACCAAGTCAGTTTTTTGTTTGTTTGTTTTTTAATTCTCTGTTAAATATAGTTCTTGGATTTGTATTTTTAAATCTACTTGTGACTCAAGCAGCCTCAGGCTTAAATAGTCACAACTTTGTGTTTTAAAATAACCAAATATTTCATTATTATATTAATAAAACTAAGTATGATGTCTTTTAATATATTTTTATTGATTTTAAAGAGAAAGGAAGAGGGAGAGAGAGGTAGAAACATCCATGATGAGAGAGAATCATGGATTGGCTGCCTCCTGCAAGTCCCTCACTGGGGATTAAGCCCACAACCCAGGCATGTGCCCTTCACTGGAATTGAACCTGGGACCTTTCAGTTCGCAGGATGATGCTCTGTCCACTGAGCCAAACCTGCTAGGGCTAAGTATGATGTCATTGATTACCAGTGTAATATTTGCTTTTGGGGAGAGGGGAGATAAAAATGTTTTAGTGCCATTGTTGCTCAGTCACAGGTTGTTTCCCTGTCAGGATACATGCCCAAGTTTGGGGCTGGATCCCCTATAGGGTGTATGCAGTAGGCAGTGATTCTCGCTCATCAGTGATGTTTCTTTCTCTCCCTTTCCCTTCTTCTCGGAAATCAATAAAAACATTAACATTGTTTTAGTAAGTATAAAATTTAGATTTCTGCAGAATATTTCATACAATTTCATTTATTCTAGAAGTATAGTGTACTTATCAGTGCATTATATTTATTTTCAATTATTGTAAAAACCTATTCCGGTTTTTCTTTGTTAATGTGTATAGAATGGGAAACACCTTTTATATTTGTGACCTGATTTCTTTTAAGTGGTTACTTTAAGTATGTAATTTTTGTACTTTGTTGGACAAGTTATCTCTGTGAATTTGAAATCCATTAAAAAAGAGATCTTTTTAATTTCTACCTCCTCTTTTGGTGCTTTAGTTGGCATTTAAGTTAATTACTATTGAAAGAAAAAAGGTACCTATGGTGACAAAAATTTTTGTAGTACTCTTTACCTGTTTTTTAATTTGCTTATTTTTTGAGTAGGCATTACATTCATAATTTATTCAAGAGTTAATTGAAGGGTATAGAATGAGAACTTTCCCATCGCTGCCCTTCAACCACGTAGTTCCCCTCTCATAGGCACCCATTGTAAACTACAGGCAAACATGTATATATGAACATACATATTTGCATGTATACATAGAGGTCTCAAACTGCTATAATACAAAGTGCCATAGATTGGATATTTATTTTATTTTATTGATTTCAGAGAGCGAGGGATAGAGACATCAATAGAGGAGACCGAATCATAGATCTGTTGCCTCCTGAATACCCCCTTCGAAGGATTGAGCCAGCAATCCCGGCATGTGCCCTGACTGGGAATTGAACCATGACCTCCTGGTTCATAGGTCAACATCCAACCACCTGAGCCACGCTGACCAGGCTGGATATTTCTTATATGTAAATGATCAAAATTTATTTCTCCTAGCTCTAGAGGTTGAAAGTCCCAAGATCAGGGCACCAGCATGGCTGAGTTCTGGTGAAGGCCCTCTTCTTGGTTACAGATTGCAGATTTCCCATGCTCACACAGGGAAGGAAAGCTAGCTAGCTTTCTAGCCTCTTATAGGGGCATTGAGTACATTCATGAGGGATCCACCCAATGACCTCCCAAAAGCCCACCTCCAAATATCATCACATTGGGATTAGGGTTTCAACATATGAATTTGGAGGGTGACAAACATTTAATCTAACATATATGAATGCCTGTGTTGTTATATAAGTTGCTTCTTGGACACACTATTCAAAGCTATGTGCTTTTTCACTTAACATCTGTAAATTTGAGATCAGTCCTTCATCAGTACATGAAGAGCTGCTAATTTGTTTGCCGAGTATTCCACTGCATTTATGTCATAACTTATTTAACTTGTTCTGTTTGATGGTCAATTAGGTTACCAGTCTTTTTCTATTTCAAGAGATGGTGCCATTAGTAACTGCACAAAGTATGTGTAGGTGTCTCAAGTATCTGTAATTTTTTTCTTTTGTAATTTTTATGTAATCTAGTTTTTAACTTAGAAGAATATATTGTTTTATGTATTAATCACATATTTATGCTTCAATTCATAGATAATTTTAGGATCTAATGATAATAGAAAATAATACTATAATAAATAAACACAATTGTTTCATCTTTCTTATTTTTAATGAGAGGCAGACAAATGGCTTTGTTTGTAACATTTTCTCCTCAAATTGTAATAACACTTCTCTGATAAACATTTTTTGACAGTGGGATTTAAAAACATAATTTCAGGAATATGAATATAAGTTAATGTGAATATTACTCATTGCTTAGTTAAAATATTAAGGTTAACACAATAGGAATGATAATTCTAGGTTATATAGTAGGAACATTGGGCATATTTCTGAGTTGAAACCTACGTATGGTATAATTACAAGGCTCTAGGTTTTGCATAAACATTGAAAGTTTGAGAATGTTTCCTCATTATAATTTTTGACACTATACTTTTGCGCTCTAGCAGTTCTTATAATAATTTAATACTTAAACTGTAGTGATAAGTTATATTATTATCAGGGTGCACAAATGATACCCTGATAATAATAATTAGCATTTAATACAACCTCTACATGTTTTATTTTATTGAATTTTGCCATAGCTAAAAAGTACACTTCCTCGTTTTCAAATTGTTAACTGAGGCTTAGACAGTTTTATAAATGGCCCATGGTAGCATAAATAGTAAGCAAGAGAGCATGGGTGTAACTCAGGCCTTTTTAACTTCAGAGATATAGTCTTCACCATTCTGCTTACTGCTCCTTATATAGACACTAAAGGCCTGGTGCACGAAATTCGTGCTCTTAGGGTCAGGGGAAGTCCTTCAGCCCGGCCTGCGCCCTCTATCAATTTGGGAGCCCTCAGGGGATGTCTGACTGATGGCTTAGGCCCGGACATCTGGCAGTGGTACGTCCTTAGTGCTGCCACAGAGGCAGGTGAGGCTTCCGCCACTGCTGCTGTGCTCGCCAGCTATGGGCCAGGCTTCTGGCTGAGCGGCACTCTCCCTGTGGGAGGGCACTGACCACCTGGAGGCAGCTCCTGTATTGAGCATCTGCCCCCTGGTGGTCATTGCACATCATAGTGACTGGTCCTTTCCCAGTTTGGTCAATTTGCATATTAGCCTTTTATTATATAGGATGGTTGAAAGGATTGCTGCATAACCTACATTCTTCTCATCCCAGTTTCTTCAGCATTGAATGATCTTTGTGCCCTTCTCTTAATCAGCACCATAACATCTAGGCTGAGCTTTTACTTTCTCAGGGAAGCCTTCCTTGACCCACCTTGACCCTTCTCTCTCTGCGTTATTGACTCTTATATCCCCACAGACCACTTAATTGGCACTTGCCACAATTGTAGCTTTATATTTGTTAGTGCAAGATTATTTGATTGTAAGTTTAGAATTTTTAGATTGTAAGTTTTGTGAAGACAGTGACTTTATTTTTGCTTAGCATGGTACTATTCAGTGCCAAAATATTGGACACTCGTTGTTAGAATGAATGAAAGAAAAGTCTGTCTTTGTCATTGTATCCACTGCTGATAACCTGTCATACTTTTGTAAACCACAGAATAATTAGCAATTTTAATGGAGAATCAGTTATGTTTTAGCTCTTCTTCATCAATAAACTATATAAATTGTAAAGATTACAAATATTGTCAGTGATACTCGTTCATTTAATTTCTGAAAGAGTTTTAGTAAACAGTAGTTTATGCTGTCAAAAATTGAGTTTCCATGGTTTTTCAAAAATACACATGAAAATTATCATTATGACTTGGAGGTACATATTTTCAGGAAGTGAAGTGTTTTATTTATTTTTTCTTTCTAGTGTTGAAGGTCTTCATGCTATTGTTGTGTCAGACAGAGACGGCGTGCCTGTTATTAAAGGTAAATCTGAGAACTTAACATGCCAGTGTCTTTTCTGCTTTAAAATAAAGATGTACTTACATCCAAGTAGTACAGAAGCAAGTATATGAAACCCATTTCAGAAAATTTAGGAGGAGGTCTTTGGGGGGGGAGGGGGATGTTTGCTTTTGTATGTTGAAGGCTGTGTTGAAACTTATAACTTATTACATGTTAAATGTATCATGTTGCCATTCAGAGCATCAGCATGGATTTAATGACAGGCCCAGTTTCCCATTAAAGACATATTATGGTATAATGTAAATCAAGCATGTCAAACTTGTAGCCCACAACGAATATTATTTTGGCCCAGTCAATATATCGGTATGTAAGAAAGGTTTTAATAAAAATTTCATAACTTAATTTTTATAATATCTGGTTATACATAATTATTAATAACAAACTACAATGTTCGCTAATGACTGATTACTATAATCGTATTACATTCATTTCCTTTACGCTTACGCCCCTTATGTGAAGGTGCATCATTTCTCTCCATTAATATTAGCAGCGAATATTTTAGCAGCCGATTGTCACATCATTATTTGGTATGCGCAACAGGGAATATTTCACTTTCAGAGAACAAGAAAAATAGGTTTATTTGCATTACACTTATTATAATTTGTGCAATTATTCAACATCTGGTAAGTTAATGTTCAAGAAAAAATAATTTTTTTAAAATGTTCTATTATTTTATGTTAACAATTACTCATTTACTTCAGCCCTTTGTATTCAACAACAGTTTGAGGTACTTCTCTCTCCCCCTTCTTCCAAAATCAGTCACTCAATAAAATATATATATGTACTATAGCATGGTTGACATGTACATATAAGGAACTATTTGACATTGAAATTGGAACTCAAAAGAACTTTTGGCCCAAAAAGGAACTCACTACAGACTGATTCATTTGCCTCTCAGCATAACCATTATGGCTTGTCGCAGTTTAGGTTCTTACAAGAGTATTTCTTGGATCACATGATCTCACACACCTAGAGGAAATAATGGAACAACATAAACTGATGAAGAAAAACAGACCCAGAGAAAGAGAAGCAGCGATCAGACTCAAACCTCAGAGGGAAAGTAGGGGAGGGTGGGGGTAAGGGGAAGAGATCAACCAAAGGACTTGTGTGCATGCACACGGGCCTAGCCAGTGGTCATGGACAAAAGGGGGTGGGGGCATATGTAGGGAGGGGTTTGGGATGGGAATGGGGAAATGAGGACACTTATACTATAATCAATAAAAAAAAAGAAACATGTACTGATTAATCTGGATTTTAAGGTAGGTTGATATTAAAGAAATATAAACATTTAATATTCTTTTTAAAAATAAAAAAATATTGTGAGAGTCATTTGTTCCCTTAGTTATGATCACTCACTCACATCTCAGTAGTTTTTCACACCTGAATTAATGAGACCTAGTTAGTAATGTGATTTTACATATTGGAAACAGAACTCTTTATATTTGATATTTTTATAGATATATGTCCTAAAAAGGTGCTGCAAATCTTTCTACCATGTCCACTGCATAATTTTTACTTAAATCATTTGTATTTCCAGTGGCCAATGATAATGCTCCAGAGCATGCTTTGAGACCTGGTTTCTTATCTACTTTTGCCCTTGCAACAGACCAAGGAAGCAAACTTGGACTTTCAAAAAATAAAAGTATCATCTGTTACTATAATACCTACCAGGTAAGTTCATAACTATTGAATGGTTTGCTGATTTCAACTATTACTATGTTTTCTATATAAAATAGCTTGTGCTATCATTCTCAATTTGAGTTTTGAAAGGGGTGAGATTTTAAGATCTTAGCCTTCAAATGGGTTATGTTTCACAGAAGTAATTTTCTTCAAATTTGACAGGAGGAATAATTACTGTGGGAAGTAATTTAAAAGATGTAATAATAAAGTACATGTTATCCTGGAAAGGGTAAGTCAGGTCACTCTTACCTCCAGTAGATGGTGCCCTTAGCTTAATAATTGTTATTTCTCTAATGACACGTGTGGTGTTGGTGACAGATAAAAATCTCTCTTGAAAGTCAAATGATAAGTTATTTAAATTTGTTATTTTAGCTAATTCCTTCATTTGGTTTGGGATATATGTCCTTATGGAAAATATACAATTATATATAGGGTGTCCCAAGAAAGGTATACACACACTTCGAAAAATTATAAAGGCATTGTTTATTAAAATACATTTTATTTTCAAAATTAAACTATCAACTGTTAAAATATGTATATATATTTTGGGGGGACACCTTGTAGATAAATAAGTGAGGTTATTAATTATGGGAAAGAAATTAGTTGCTACAAACTTCTTGATCTCCAGCTATATTTTCTATAGAATAAATTAATCACTTGTGTTATTAATTTGAGTGATGCTTACCAAAGTATGACTTATGTACTACTGGTGATACACAATTAACATATTTTTATTTTAAAAGTTGTATATTTTAATGTATATTGGTAAACAAATAACCCATCTGGCCTTTAGCTTGATTAATAAGGATTAGATTGAAACTAAGTTAAAGATAGTTGATTTAAAGTTCATTTAAATTTGTTTAAATTTTAGTAATACATAGGAGGCAGAAAAATCATGAAGATACAGCTACTGGAATGAGAAATACTTCCTTTAGCCATTATTAAATTTTTATTGAGCTATTACTATGTAATCGATACTCAGCTGGTCTTTAGAGATAAAAAAAATGAAGACACAGTCCCACCTTAAAAACTTTCCAGGCTAAATGGTGTTGTCTCTAAGAGATACTCAGTAACTCTGTTTCATGGAAATACTTATTTTCATCTCTTTCCTATTTCATGAGGTAATACCATGATCCTGGGCTGTTACCTTACACATTGACCATTTAAAGGTTTTTTGAAAGATTAAGATAATTCATTGAATTATACTGTCTTTTCACAATACAACATAATATTTAGATCTTCTTTTCTTTTTAGGTGGTCCAGTTTAATCGTTTACCTTTGGTGGTGAGTTTCATAGCCAGCAGCAATGCCAATACAGGTGTGTTTTAATTACCTTAAATGCAGCTTTAAAAATATATATATTGATTTCAGAGAGGAAGTGAGAGGGAGAGAAATAGAAATATCAGTGATGAGAGAATCATTGATTGGCTGCCTCCTGTTAAATGCATCTTTTAATTGTTTATGATACTGTATCTGACAGGATTAGTAGATTTAGGGTAAAAAAAAAAACAACACCTGAATTTGTAGGCAAGATCTTTGCCTCTGAAAAAATAAAACCTGTTTTCCATATACTATGTATAATGGAGCTAATATCTGCTTGTGTAGGTAAGTTATCCTTTTAAGATAAAAAGAAAATTAAATCTTATCTTTACCACTTGAATGCTAAGTCTTGCTCACATTAAAAGACCTTTAGAAAACAAAAGGAGAGTAGAGAGCCAAACAAAAATAAAATGTCATGGATGAGTTAAATTCCATATAGACCAATTTATTAGAATTTTAAAAATCTTGGACTATGTGAGCAAGATGACTATGAGGATTGTGAATAGGGTGAACCTAATCAAATTCTTCCTGAGGGTTGAGAAATTGAGAACAAACACTAGAAAGCCATATTTTCCATAGAGGATCGTAGGAATCCCATTATATCCAGTAGCCCTCACTGAGTATTTATGTGTAAAGTAACAGTATTTAGTTGAATTGTATATTTTTTACTCCCTTTGGATAAAGTGCTTTGTTTGTTTGTTTGTTTTAGGGTCTTTTTCAGATTTGACCACTGTTTAGAATTATTATAGCAAATTCTATTTCTGTCTATGTCACTGAAGCCAGTCCTTAGATTCCTGGTCTTTAAAATGAGGGGTTTAGATATGATGATCTATTAGTTCTCTTCCATTTCTAATCTAATGAAGCTGTAAAATATGTATGTGAAAACACTTTGTAAATTATATAGGGGTGGGCAAAAGTATGTTTATAGTTGTAATACAAATAATACAATAATTAATAAATAATACTAGAATGAACTCTTATTTCATGTACTAACAACTATAAACCTACTTTTGCTCACCCCTGTATAAGATAGTGGTATCAATATTTTAAGTATATTAAACAGTAATTGTGATAAATCACATACTAACTCATTGGTTGTTATAAATTACAATGTTGTACAGAATTATATTTTAGTACCTAGAACATTTCCTTGAGAAGCTCAGATGCTTTTAATATTCTGTGAGAAAGAGGAAGATCCATATTTATCTTATAATACTAAAAGCATAATATGCTAATTAGACCAGACAACCCTCTGGACGAAGCCGGGGCTGAGAGGGCTGAGGTAGCCGCTGCAGCGGACAGAGGCAGAGGCTGAGGAGGCGGCTGCCGCAGAGGCGGGAACCACGGCAGAAGCCCCTGGCCACCGCGGCAGCGGGTGGGGCCATGGCAGGGGCTAAGCCCCTTGCACAAATTTATACATAAAATAAGCAGTATCTACAATATGTAGCTTTTCACTCTGGTAAATTAAGGTGAAGCTAAATGTGCTATTATTATTAGACTAGGTTGTCTTCCAGATTCATCATTGAACTTTCTTTTAAACATGGAAGAAAATTGATAATGAATATGAGTTTTTTGGTTTATTTACTTAGAATATTTTGCTTTAGTTACGGGGAATAAACTATATCTCATTTACTTTTTACTTTTTAGTAATAATTTCAACCAAAGGGAATTTAAGTCGAAGACTTTTTTTCATGAACATTTTTTCTAAGGTTCTAATTTTTCTTAATCTCTTTGTTTTATAGGACTAATTGTCAGCTTAGAAAAGGAACTTGCTCCATTATTTGAAGAATTGAGACAAGTTGTAGAAGTTTCTTAACCTGACAGTGGTTTTGATGTCTACCTTATCTTCATTATAATAGATAAGATATCAATCTAGCAATCTTAAGACCACAACATACTTATATCCATGTACCCAAAAAAGGGTCCCTTTTTTACCTTGTACTAAAAATTTATGGACAGATTGTTATCTTTTCTTGTATAGGTCTTATTTACTGAGATCTGGGGATACCACAGAAATGGTTCTGTCTATCACAGCTCCTATGGAGTTTAGTCCAGCCCCCAAATCTGCATGAGATTCTCTTGAGTGGGGCGGAATCAAAATGGTCCTTTGATCCACTTGAGCCATGAAGTGCTCCCCCTTGTACATTCTGCCAGGCCTGCAGATAGAAGCAGATCTATTTTATTGTGAATAATAATGAGGACATATTTTTTTCATATTGTTTTATTTCTTTGCATTAAGTGTGGGGACATAAAATGGCTTAGTAAAAGTAATAAAATCAGTACAATCACTAACTCCTGTGTATATATATTATTTTGCAATAGAGATGAATATTACAAATTGATTTTATTCTTCTCAGAGAGTGCTGCTGTTAAATAAAAATGATAGCTAATGGTTTTCCACACACTCTACTTCCTATAACCAATAAGTGTTTTAATGTTTGTGCATCATTCGTGAAATTTAGATATGATTCATTATTGAACTCTGTTCCCAATGTTACACATATGTAAACATGATACCACAGCCATTTTTTTCAATACATGAGTATAAATAAAATCATATTTTGTATGGTTTGAACACTATAGTTTCAAAAGTTTAAAGATATAATTACTTAATTTACTCTTTTAAACCACATGAATAAGTAGTGAGTGTTTCTTGTGGATATTTGTTTGGAGATAGTTTTATGTGGCATAAACTGTCAGTAGGAAAATAAATATTCATGATCCTAATTTAATCTATGAAATTGGTATCGTATTTCTAGAATTTGCCCTTTATATTCAGGAATGCAGTCCATCATTCACGGTGGTTAATTTCCTCTTGGTTCTTTGACAATCAGTTCGTGGTGCAGTTCAGTACACGTGCATTGAAGACCTGTTGCCATTCATAGAACTACTATATTGTAGAACTCTTAAGGAGCACAATTCACATCATATTTCCGTGCTCCAGGGGTGCATTTTACATGGAACGTGTGCAAATGTGGTCCTCGAGTTGTGGAGCGAGGTAGTGGGCCAGGCTCTGTGCCTGCTGTTTTCCCTCCCTCTCCCTCCTTAAATCATATACAAAAATGAGACTAAATTGTGGTACCTACCTTTAAAGAATTTACTGTTCAGTAATGAAGCAGATATCTGAAATGCTGTGATAAAGGATGCTATAGAACAAAATAGGGACATTTATTTATTTAGCATTAGGTTCTGCTTTATTTTGAGAGAGAATGGGGCATTTTAATAGGGCAAGAACAAAAGCCTTTACAAAGAAGTAGAGGCAAGAGAGATGCTTTAGCTGCAGGGAACTATTCATAGTTAATTGTTACACTCCAATGAAGTATTAGACACACCATTTATAATCCAGAATTGCCATTATCTGGATTACTGGTGTCCAGGAAATTTTTGCCAATGCAATGATTCATAAAACAAGGTGTTTTTTGAATGAGGTGGTACATTTTAATTGCATGTAATAAGTATGCATCTAAAAACCCCAGAAAAGATAGTAAGTAGCAATACTTAACCTCTGCCTAACTGCTCCCCTGCCAGCCTGTTTGCCCCTAACTACTCTCCCCTACAGTCCTGGTCCCTCTAACTGCTCTCCCCTGCAGGCCTGGGTCCCATCCAACTGCCCTTCTCTGCAGACCCAGTCACCCCCAACTTCCCTCCTCTGCCAGCCTGGTCACCCCTAACTGCCCTCCACTGCAGGCTTGATTGCACCCAACTGCCCTCTCTTGCAGGCCTGGTCCCTCTCAACTGCCTTCCCCTGCTGGCCATCTTGTATCCATATGGGGGCAGGATCTTTAACCACATGGGGGCAGCCATCTTGTGTGTTGGAATGATAGTCAATCTGCATATTACTATTAATAGATAGGATAGAGGCCTGGTGCCTGGGTGGGGGCCAGCTGGTTTGCCCTGAAGAGTGTCCCAATCAGGATGGGGTTCCCTTGGGGTGTGGGGTGACCTGGGCGAGGGGCTGGTGGTGGTTTAAAGGCTGGCCATGCCCGCTGGTGACCCAAGCAGAGGCCCTGGTATCTGGGATTTATTTACCTTCCACAATTGAAACTTTGTAGCCTGGAGCGGAGCCAAGCCCCCTGCTTGCTCTGTGGCTGCAGCCATTCCTGTTGGAATTTGTTTATCTTCTATAATGTTTACCTTCTACATGTTCTTACAAGTTAATATCTTTAAATTATACTTGGTAAAATATTGTGTAGCATGAGGCAAGAATTCTTGTGATCCGTCCACAATGTGTTAAGAAGTACAGCGTTGGTGAAAACCACATACCTGAGAGCACACGTGGCCTGACACAGACACATTGCTGGTGCTCCTCCATTTGCCATTGGCACACAGCACCCTCCCTTACCTAGACTTGTAGAAAGAGCTGAGGGCCTCCTCTCAGGAGGTGCAATCATCGCCACTTTTCAGGACTGCTGACAGGTAAAGCATTTAGCACGGTACTAATGACATAGTAGATACATGCCAGTTTGCCTTTTTTTATGTCAAACCCTCAAAAAAATAAAGGCTATATCCCCACTGCAGCACACCCTCCATCATATAGCTTTGTGTGCTTCACCTGCAGTATTTACCTTCTGTACTTCTATATGTGGTCATGTATTTATTATCTTTTCCACATTTAATTAAGAAATCCTTAAAGACCCAGACTACTTCTTCAACTCAGAATCCCTTGGAGCTCATAGTCTAACCGATATGGATGCTTCATTGCTACTTATGATATTGATCAGCTGAATTTAAGTTGTAGATATTAAAAACATTTTAATGGCAAAATAACAAACACAGAAAAGCATGTTCTTTTTAATACACATAACCAAAGAATATAAATAAACATGGGATATTTTACAACAGGTAAAAAATGACATTGCCTACACAAAGAAACACCCTGGGTTCTGAGCAAACAAAACATAAAATCATACATCTCAGTAAGGATTCATTTGTAAGTCCTTATTTTGCACATGTGACATAATAGCCTTTAACTTGACATTTGCTTTATCTAGTATGATACAAACATTACAAAATATACTAAACCTCTTTTTTAAATATACAAAGCTTTCCGAGACTTAGAAACGTAAATTAACAGAAAAGCTAATTTACCACGCTGTTCCTTTGGACTGAAAGCATTGTTATAGCTTTTCACCTTAGTCTTTGTATTTGGGGGTTCTTCCTCTACTTCCCCTCCTTTAGACTTCTAGCTTAAAAAAAGGGGGGGTATTAAGAAAGATAATAGAATCTATGAGCTTTGGATGACAGTATTGCATTCCCTTATTTCAATCTCCTTATTCTAGTCTGAAAATGCTATGTAACAAACATGCCAGTATACATTGCATGTGGACTTAGTATTGCTCCCTCAACTGACAACAGAAGTTGCCCTTGAATGAGGTGCGGGATGCTCAGTCATCTCGGTGCCGGGTACTTCTCTTGGGCCAACACCTGCAGTCTGTTCTGGGGAAGGGACTTGTGTAGCACACTTTTCTTGAGAAAGCCCCTGCCGTCTGTTTGGAGAAGTGTTGGATGAAGATACCTTAGTGCTCACATGTGCTCTATTGTTGCTATCATAATAACTATCATACTATTATCATTAAACTATGTCATCTGATACACTATTAACCTTCCTCTTTTTTTTGTTTTCTCACGCTTTAAAACATTTTCTCCAAAAATGGTTAAAGGATATTTTTTATATTAGACCTTCCTTTAGGGTTCTACTTAATCATCCATAAGACATTTAGTTCTCACGGGTTTATCATTAGAAGGGAAGAAAGAACCCACCAGATTGTGAGCCTTTTACAAAGAGACAATAAATACTGCAAACATTATCTAGTATAGTTTTGGAAATTATTTTGTTTTTTTGTATCAAGTGTGTGTGTGTGTGTGGGGGGGGGCAGAATAACCCTATTTCCCCCTGCCCAACCCAATCTTGGATGTTTACTATCTCAATATACTTTCCAAAGAGGCAGCCTGAGCCTCAAAGTAGACAGCTGTTTCCTTCCTGAGTAACAGCACGACCTGGATGTCAGATAAGCTGACCACACGACGGACAGAGTGGGGCTCGGGGCAAACAAAGTCCACAAGCTTGGACCACGATAAGAGAAAACACAAGCCCTGTCTCTTCTGTTGTGCGTTCTACCAGGAAGCACACTGGGTGTGGCGGCTGGCTGCCCCAGTTTCCATCAGAACGACGGCGGCTCGGTATTCTGAAGGGGATGACAACATCTTGAAGGGCAGCAGCTTCCCCAGAGTCAGCAGATGCGGTGTGCTCAGAGAGATCCTGGTCAGCATCTGCTTTTGATTTGTTTTTAAAGAAGAATCCGTAGTCAGCTTTCAGCGGAGGCCTGCTATGGATCACCGCGGCGGCGGCGACTTGCATGCCACCCTGCTGTTGGGCCAGGGCATCCCCCGGGGGGGAAGGTCCTACTTAAAGATGAACGACTGAGATCGGGTTGTGCCTTCACTTTGGTCCAGCTGTTTTCTTATTTGAGACTGTAACAAAATGCACATACATGTGTATGAATTATTGAGCAATTTTACGATAACGAACTCTGGCTTGAACAAATATTAAGTAAGACCTGCTGATTAGTAAGAAAACCATGCAACTATAAATTAATTATCATGTGCTTTCCTCCCCAAATTTTAATCTTTCCCCGCCCCCCCCCCCAGGAGAATCATAGTAAAGTGGTTGCTCAAACTTGTGCATATTGGGAATTGGCCTAAATATTTATACTTATCCATAAAGTGCCATACTAGTAAATGAATCCAAAGAAGATAGAGATCTAAAGAATTAATTGATTTTGTTTTAAAATATGTATTGGCATAGGGAAAAGTCTGACACTATGTGCATATGATGTATTTTTAACCTTAATTTTTCTATAATGTTATATGTTGCTTTCATAATTACAAAACTGGGGAAAAAATAAGACATTCATATCTCAGCAAAGTTTCCATATGGCAAAATATTTCCCACAGAATATCAAATACATTAGAACCATCTCAAATGAGTGGTATATTTATTTGGATTTCAAACGGAAAAGATAACCAAACCAAAAGTTCCAGTATTTAGAAAGGAAGTTTCAACAAGATTCTAATTATCAACCAATTTCATAAAAACTTAATTGGGAAAATTTGATTATGTTGAAAACATCTATAGTTTCAAGATAATATGTCTACAGGAAATTTTAGAAAACTTTAAGGCCAAGTTCTGGGATAGCAGTTCACTAACTTACAAACACATATGAAAAATGTATGAGATTGATATATTTTTACAAGCATTCCATATTTCCCCCGGGAGGTATATAGGAAGCAGTTAAATTACCTTTTGTCCTTGATGTGGAGAAAGTAATGCTTATGCTAGAAATTAAGCTAAGTGCCCAGGGCAAGCTTTTTTCTCCGGCAACTTAAAAGGATTTTCTACTATAGAAATATGTCCACTTTCCTCTAACTCCCTGGTATCCCTTGTCCTCCTCCAGGCAAAATTGGCCAAGCCTGCACAATTAGAGGAAGACCGATAGACACTCAGGCGCAAGGCGAAGGCTCTGGGGCTGAGACCCCAGTGCAGTGCATCCTTTCTCTTTTTATCCCTTTCTGCAGCCCTTCCTTGTCCCAAAAGAATGAACTGACTATTCCACAAGCCTGCAAGTAGATATCCCTGTGAGTCTCAGGATTATCTAAATCTTTCAACAGAAATATGTCTTAAATCATTGCCATGTTATTTCTGAGCACTAGGCATCCACCCAGCATAATTTAACTCACCAGTTTCCAGCGTAATATCTTGATCCACTCATCAGCTTCTACTCCTGTCTTTGCACAGAGGTAAAATGTCCTGAATGGAAATACCAAGCTGATAGGACAAAAGAAAGAAGGTAAGACACTCCAGGTGGTGAGCTGAGTATGTATTAGTTAAACACTAATTAGAGTACTCTAAGAAAACAAGAACTGACCAAGGGCCTGAGGAAGCAACCTGCTATTCCTGCCAGCACTCTGAAGAAATGTCAAGGATGCTGTAGATTCATGTTATCCTTATGGGCTAGATTTATATTTTCTAATGAGAATTCAAAGAAGAGGAAAATATGTCTAGGACACCCCCATATCCTTTTGTCTTAGACTGAATACAACACTTCCATGTTTATTCTGCTGATCTGTAAAATGACTCAGAACCTGTGCTATGACTCAAAGAACATGCAAGATAGAGAAGAGTTTGATGAAGGAACTCATTTGGGTTAGCTTGCTTCAATGAGAAAAACGCTGCCCACCCTGTGGATGTAGGCAGTGTTAGTTACTTAAGACGGGGAGAAAAAGACAATGAAATCAATTTAGCTAGTCCTTCTGCCCATCTCTGGCCATGAGTTAGTCTCTGCTGGAGGGAAGGTGAACTTTCCTACTAGGCACAAAAAGACTTGTTCTAATATATGATAGCTTTTCATTTGATTGTCTCTGACTAGAGAGTCAAAATCATTTGACCAATAAGGTCAGCCTTAGCTTACATCTTGCCCATACTCCTGTGCTTACAGCTGAGATGCAAAATACCAAACATCATTTTCCCTTTTGTGAAAAAAAAAAAAGCGAGCCTTGAACTGAAATTCAGAATGGTTTCTATATTCTAAAGCTCAAACAGCATATTCTGTTTACACCAGTAATTAATGCTGAATAGATGAGAGGTCAGTCCCTGTGTACAGAAGGTACACCTTGATGCTAGGTCCAGTTGAGGGGTGAGTAGGTTGTGTGGGAGGGAGGGAATGACATTGTACACACATTGTACAAAACTGGTTTCTGGAATCATCATCGTTTGGCATTCCCTGTGGGAAACATTATTACTTGGCTATTAATACAGATATTTTCCTTTCTTCTTACCAACAGAATTCCATAGCCATGAGTTAGATGACAAATTATAATTAGTTGAAGCCAATTATAATGATGCTAGTACCCTTTTCTTGCTTCCTTTGTTGCCAACAATAGCCATGGGACCCAGTGTAGGCCAAAGAGATATGAGGGGAAATCTGATAGACTTTCTGGAGAAATACCTGTCTTCCTGATAAAAATGGACAGGCATAGCTGATGCCATCCCTATATCTTCTGTCATGACTTACATAAACTCTGGAGTAGCAAGCATGAGGAAAAGGTCAACAAAACTGTAGAGGCACAGGACCTGACCTTGTCAAGACAGCTACCTGCCTCCAAGTAATTGGTTATGTAAGAAATATAAACCCCTGCTAGCTCATATGATTCCTTTATGCAAATGTTTGAAGACATCTACTCTTGGTTGATACCATAGAATTAATGTCAGTTTTCTTAGATGTGATAATGGTATTGTAGTTGTAGCAGTGACACTTTTATTCTCAGGAGATGCATCTTTAAGTATTTAGGGATAGTGTGTCATGGCATCTGAAGTTTACTTTCCATTGGTTCAGGTAAAATGTGATTAGATCAGCTGTGGGCAAACTACGGCCCGTTCGGCTGTTCTACCCGGCCCGCGGAGCCGAAAGAGCAGAGGGTTCTCTTGCTCTCCCCTCCGCTCCTTCACCAGCAGCCCAAGATGAGAGTGCCAGCATGGTCAGGTTGCTTTTGTTCTGGCCCTCCGGTCCAGTTTGAGAACCCATTGTGGCCCTCGAGTCAAAAAGTTTGCCCACCCCTGTCAGCTAGACTGATTATGTTAGAACAAAACACTTTTGTGTCATCTCCCAGAAACTGTCATAACAATACAAATCGCCCATCATTGGAGTTAACCAAATTATAAACGAGGGGAGAACTCCGAAGGAATAAATTTGTTTAAGGCGAAAGGCATCTCCTTATGCCTATCACACTTGGGCAGTGCCCAGCCCAATCAATTGTACCTGTCAGACGTGCACTCCTGACAAAAATGCCTTGTGTTATGACTAAACCCACGCCACCCGCATCAAAACATTTGTACACATTAAGACATAGTTTCTTATTCCTCAGTTCAAACACCTGGCAAGGAGACTTTAAAAACATCCCCCTTATAAAACAACTTACCAAAAACAGTTTACTCTTTCCTGTGAGTAATCAAACTGTACAGCTGAACATTCTGTTAAGTCTAGGATCCGAATTGGTTCTGGTGACTTTAAAAAAAAGAAAAGAAAAAAAGAAAAACAACCTAAGTCGTCATAAAAAACACAGATCTGTTCATCATTTATTTCCCTAACAAATCCTCCACCCCGTGTAACCGTCAATTTCTCTTTCAACAAGGGGATGGATAACAGAAAACCTGCTAGGGGAAGAAACGCCATCCCGACTTGGAAGTTGGTCTATGGAGCACTAAGAGGACATTGACTTATCAATTTTAATTTGATGGAGATGGATTTTTACATATGGAAGGGTGTCATGTTTCTCTTGTGGTTTAAATTTTAGTTTTATGTTTTAAAATATATTTTTGTTGGTTCCAGAGAAGAAGAGATAGATACATCAATGATGCGAGAGAATCATTGATCAGCTGCCTCAGGCACTCCCCCTACATGCCCACGACCTGGGCATGTGCCCTTGACTGAAATCAAACTTGGGATCCTTCCATCCGCAGGCCTGTGCTCTATCCACTGAGCCAAACCAGTGAGGGCATCTTTTGCGTGTCTAAACTTCTGCTTTCTCAGAAATTTTGTTCTGGGGAAGTGAGTAGAAACAAAATAAATTTAAATTGGTTTAGTGAAATGGATATGGGACCTCAACATACTTTTAATAGAGGGAGAAATCGCTGTGAAAGGCAGTTAGTACTTTGTGGCAGGAAAGGGGTTCTACTGCCCTAGTTTAGCTGGTCCCAAAGAGCAGTTCCTGGGACACACATCTCATCTTTGCAAAAAAAACCAAAAAAACCACTTGACTCATATCGGGAGTCAAGAACTCACCTTCCCACTGATTTATTAGGCGTTTCAGGTGTTCATAAGCAAAATTTTAGGGATTTTAAAGGCAGATGTTCCTTTCATCTAGAGAGCTGATTTTTAAAGGGAAAATGTATTATTATGTTTCTCACCATCTGGTCTTTGAAGTATTTCAGTTCATTCCTGTGCAAAGTGAACCACCTTGTTTTCCAAGTCTGAGAAAGAAACAGTCAGATCATGTAGGTTTAGAATACAGAAATGCAGTATTTCAACAAGATAATTTCCTTTTGATTAAAAAAGAAATGTCTAAAAGATTAGATACAAGAAAATATTCTTCTGGTGTCATTTCTGAGAAAAAGTTTCAAAATACTTACAAAAATTACAGTGATTCTGTGCATGAAGCTCATAGTAAAGGCAAGGATATCATTAGCATATTCAAACAAATAAAAAATAGCTTCCTGCAAATATTCAAGGTGTTTTGTAACAAACACTAACATTTTCATCTTATGGATTCTATTATAAGAAGAAAACGTTTCATTTTTTGAGCATCAGCTGCTGGCTACATACTATCCTTGAAGGTTTACATATATTGCTGCCAATTCTCATACAATGCCAAATATTATTATTCTTGTTTTACAAGAATAATTGAGGTTTAGGAACCTCAAACTACCCAGCACTCTAAACTTTGCCTAAGAATTCTTTGGCATTGATGGCAAAAACTGTTGTTCCTCATATCTTTTTGTTTACTAGCTGAACCCTAATCTCATCCTGAGTGCCCAGGTGCCTGGTTACAATGGATTTAAAAATAAACCTGCCGTAAATATGAATACTTCCTGTCCTCAAGGCGCATCCATTCCAGTAAGGACACAAATAACTAAATAAATATGTAGGTTCAATTCAAGCAGGGAAGTACCCTTAAGAGAGATTAAGTGCCTTGGCTCTTACAATAGGAAGGATAGAGATAGTACATGAAGGTCTTCTTGGCACAGTAAAATAAAAGAGTAACTTTAAAAATATGGTCACATAAATGGAGGGATAATTAGATGCCCAAGGGTAGTCAAGTCCTAAATTGTGTTTTCTTTGGGATTTAAAATATAAACAACAAATTTACATTAATGCCAGTGATGGTTTTGCCCACTTTCAGCTAACATTTTATACAATTTTAACTCCTTTGTTAATAAAATGTTTTTTATATAAATATGCTGGAGTTAACTTGCTCCTCCTCCTCCATCATTCCATTAAAAAAAAGAATTGTATTTTTTCCCCCTTGGGTATTAACTGTAGGCTACTCTGATACATTAGGCTCGGTCAGAAAATAGTCACGTAATTTTCCAGAATTTTAGCTAATGTTAGCCATTAAGATGAGCCCTTGAAACAGGTAAATCTTATAACTAGGTTGAAATGAGCAGGCAGTTATGCTTTTAAAAAGGGTCAAAGTGAAAACTGAGTCTCCATGACATGCTGTCTTTCTTCGTGGCTGGCACCAGCCAACGCACGCCTCCTTACCTTGACCAGGCCTCCCTGCTTGGTGAGGTAACCTTCCTTGGTGCCCAGCTGGAAAAGAGAGAAGCGTCCAGTGAAGCCCAGAACTATGGCAACATGATCTTTGTCTTTCTATTTCTGTCCCGTCTTTAAATAAAACACGTCTGCCTTTGATCTTTAAATAATCACCTTTCATTCTTCACCTAGGCCCTTGGAAATCCTTCCTGTGCTGTGAGAGGCTGTCAGGCTGGATTGCCTTGCATAGTTCTGGAGCAACAGGCAATGACTGAAATACTCTCTTCTGACAGGACGTGGCTATTTGCAAACAATAAACCACATCAGACCACTGATAGAAGCCAGTGCTGGGCCGAGTGTGTCCTGTGAAACCCAGCTGCTTGGATTGCTGCAGGGTATTAGGCACACAAGCATGCACGCACACACTGACGCTGGGCCAGCCCGTTTGGGAAACTGGATTGAGCAAAATGAAGGAATTTCTTCATTTCCGTGCTTCCCGGAGTCTGTATTGTGCTAACGTGACTTTTAAAAAGGAAATGTTGGAAATACCGCTCCAATATTTATTTTATTGCATAATCCTCCACCAAACCCCTTCTTTAATTTTTCATATAATGCGATCATCTTTGGAGACCTGTATTCCATGGAGCAGACTTTCTGGAATGCGGGTTTATTTATACTTGATTCATCCAAAAGGAATTGGAAGTGAGAATGAGTCATTTCTACTAACACATACATCATTAATCCAAGCGTAATAATATCATACACTTCCCTAACAACTGTGAAATGTAATGATAAGAGACTGTAGTAATAGAAATTTGCATAAAATAAGAACCCTAAGATGAAGAAATGTGTAAGTTTCAGCAAGAATTGAACTCCTAGTAGAACATTTTGTCCTAATGTTATATTATGATATATCTCATATTAGTAAGGAAAAAGTGAGTAAAAATTGGGAAATAGCTTAGCTGACATCAAGGTTCTTTTTATGGGAGTTTCCAGAGTGTTTCTTCTTGAGGTAAATTCTCCCTCCAAATAAAAAGAGGAACAACAACTACCACAGGAAAAAGAGTTAAAGCACCAAATAAATATCGCCACTTCTTTTTAACATTCTTATGGCATTTAAGTAAGGATGAACTTTCCAAATGTTCATTTAAATAATATTAAACAATATTGGTGAATTTCATTTAGCATAATCAGTTTGATTTATTTTGGCATTTAAAGGAAATTGAAGTGACTGAACCTAGTTTGATTGTTATATTATGGAAATGGCAAAAAAAATTAAGATTTTGTGTTGTTGCAGGCAAAATAATTAAGGGTAAATTGTTATATAGAAGGCTCTTAGAGAATTGTCCATTGAAATCAAGCTACCCACTTCATCTTACCTCCACCAAAGCAATATGCTATAAATCTAGTATTTTTGTAAGGTTTTGGTAGATAAGTGGGAGGCGGCAGAGGGCAGAGCTGAGAATATTAATTTTGTGCATGTTCTCAGGAGGTAAGAAAGGAAATAATTATATAGCAGATTTATCTTTTAAAAGATTCATGATCTGTCGCAGGAAAGGTATTTATAAGTGTCCCAAATTGGAAACCACCTAAATGTTTAAAAATAAAGGATGAGCCTTCCTACCATCCTTTTAATCTGCTTGTGTGCCTGCCTGCCTTAACTTTAGTCAAAAGTCACTGGGAGGGGTGGAGCAAGTCGGCATCAGTGAGGGCATTGCACCCCAGAACAGGGTGGGACCACGCAGGATACAGAGAGCATCTGTGTGGACAAAGGCAGCTGCCACAGCTTGGAATTTCATGTTGAGCCTGGCAGGTGAGGAGGGCTTTCGGCCTGGGGGGTTGCAGGTGGCAGACAAGGCTTAGTTTTAGAGCCAAGTCAGGTGAGGTGTGCGTCTGAGGTGAGGGCAGGAGGTGCAATGGCCAGGCAGTGGTTCCTGGGCGATAGGAGATTGCTACATTTGATTGGTCACACATACGTGTGTTGAAGAGAATGGGGTCTCTGTTTCTCACTGTGGGAGAAGGAAGTTACAAATATGAAAAGTGGAAAAACTAGAATGAGCCTTATAGTGTTGGATCAGGATTGGAGGTATTGTCAGGAACCCCTAGATAGCTGATGGATAGATAGATGGGTATAGATATATAAATATATGTAGAGAGGTAGATATAGAAATAGAAGTAGAAATAAATATAGATAGCAATATAGGTATGTGTACATTGGTATATAATATAAACTTTTGCTAGCTCTGTTCTCAGAGTGGGCTGGGAGAGTGACATCCTAATAACAATAAGCATGGTACCCAGGACTTGGCTTCTAAAGTACTATGCTCCAGAAAAAGAAGAACAGAATTTCTTGGAGAAATAGCTGATTTTAGATATGGATGTAAGGAAAGCCGATCAATGATTCTCTCTCATTATTGATGCTTCTATCTCTTGCTCCCTCTCCCTTCCTCTCTGTAATCAATAAAAAAAAATTTGTATAAAGTTTAATGAAATAGGATATTTACTTAGTTTCAACCTCTCCCAAAATAGCTATTAATGAAAAATGGAATAAAGTGATTTTAAAGTGAAGAAACCTGGCAGATACCACCTAATCAAGCAATCAAACACACCTCAATGAGACAAATCCAAATTATGTTCCATCTGAACAGATGCACCAAGAAGTGCAGATATCACCTTTGCTGTACTTCTACCAAAAATGCAAAAACCTGAATCTAATCTCAAGGCATCATCAGACAAATCAAAGTTAAAGAATAGTTCACAAAATAACTGGCCTTTAATTTTCAGAAGTGCCGAAGTCATGAAATCAAGGAAAAACTGAGGAAGTGTTCCAGAGTGAAGAATTCTCAAGAATTGGGACAAATAATTGCCACCTGTGATTGTGGACTGAACCCTTTTGCTGTAGAAGACTTTATTGGGAAAACTGGCTAAACCCAAACGAGATCTATGGATGAGACAGTGGTGCTGTAGCGATGTTAATTTTCTAATTTGAGTGGCTGTATGTGGTCATGGAGGCAAATGTTCTTGTGCGTAGCAAATACACACTGAAGTATTGGGGTGATGGGGCATCATGTAGGCACTTTACTCTCAAATGGCTCAGGAACAAACACATTTCTTTGTACTATCCTGTCTTTTAAATTTTTATGGAATTTATTGGGTTGACATTTGTTAATAAAGTTATATAGGTTTCAGATGTATAATTCTATAACACGATCATCTGTATATTGCATTGTGTGTTCACTACCCCAAATCACCATTTATTCCCACTTTGTCCAATTCTACCTCCCCACCCCCTCTCCCTCTGATAATCATCATGTTGTTGTCTGTGTCTATGAGGTTTTGTTTTTTTCCTCTGCTTAATCCCTTTGCCTTTTCACCCAGTCCCCCAACCCTCTGAAAGTTGTCAGTTTGTTCTCTGTATCTATCAGTCTGTCTCTATTTTGTTTGTTTATTTTGTTCATTACATTCCACATATAAGTGAAATCTCTTTCTCTGACTGGCTTATTTCACTTAGCATAATACTCTCCAGGTCTATCCATGCTGTTGCAAATGGTAAGGTTTACTACTTGGCTATTGTAAATAATGCTGCTATGAACATAGGAGTAGATATATTCTTTTGAATTAGTGTTTCAGGATTCTTCAGATATATTCCTAGAAGTGGAATCGCTGTGTCATATTAATACTTTTTTGAAGTAACTCCATACTGCTTTCCACAGTGGCTGCACCAATCTGCATTCCTACCAATAGTGCATGAGGTTACCCCTTGTCTGCATCATTGGCAAATATGTTCTTTCATTCAGTGGGTTGTCTTTTCATTTTGTTGGTGATTTCCTTCATTATGCAAAATCTTTTTAATTTAATGTAGCCCCATTTGTTTATTTTTTCTTTTGTTTCCCTTGCTCAAAGTAAAAATATTGCTACAAGAAATGTCTGAGATTTTACTGCCTACATTTTCTTCTAGGATTTTGAGTTTTGAGTCTAACATTTAAGTCTTTGATCCATTTTTAAGTTTATTCTTATGTATCATATAATTTTTACAATTCTTGCAATTTTTTCTATAAATTTGAAATTATTTAAAATAATAAATAGCCTATATATTTTCAAAAAATCTTGAACAACCACCAAAAACAGAATGTAAAAACATAATAGAGGATTGACTAAATAAAAGTGGTATATCCAAATATTGGAATATTTAGGAATTTTGTGTTAATTATGTTTTAGGGGACTAAGTAAGGACATGGGAAATTCCATAGATAATTAAACAAGCACATAGTAACTCTAATTACAATGAAGAGCTCATTATATATACTCTATTTGTTTTATATATAATATATAATCTATTTGTTTGAATATATAATATATAATCTTATTCAAGAAAAAGGCTAGAAAGATCAACACAAAATTGTTAACTGTGAAAAGAACTTCAAAGACAGAATATTGAAAAGACAAACATACAATGGAAGTGTCAAAGAAAAAGGACTATGAAATATGTTAAAGAGATAACAGACTAAAGAGAGAACGTTTATTGCAGAAGCAAAGGGAACGGAAATTTCAGAAGGAAGTTGTTAAAAATGTCAAGTACCACAAAAGGAAAGCAATGAAGCTGGCATTTTAGATAGGACCTGTACTACATTAGGCACTTGGACTATATTATGTCACTTAATCTCTACCCACATAACTAACTGGCATTTTACATTTCCCAGGTTCAAAACCCACTCCTCCTGCCACCTTCGCCATCTCCATAAATGGAGAAGTGTTTGCCCTGTTGCTCTTTCTTTCACATACTGCATCCAGTCCCTCAGTGATTCCACTTTGGGGAATATATACAAAGAAATTCCAAACACTAATTTGAAAGAATATATGCACCCCTATGTTCATTGTAGCATTATTTACAATAGCCAAGATTTGGAAGCAACCTGAGTGCTCATCAGTAGATACCGTATTTGCCGGCGTATAAGACGATTTTTTGGCCCTGAAAAATATGCCTCCAAGTGGGGGGTAGTCTTATACGGCGAGTATATAACAAACTCTGTATTTTGAGTGGAAATGTTAGGGGGTCGTCTTATACGCCCAGTCTCTTATATGCCGGCAAATACGGTATTTTTCAGGCCCAAAAAATCGTCTTATACGCCGGCAAATACGGTAAGTAGATAAAAAAGCTGTGGTGTGTTTACACAATAGAATACTACTTACTCTTCTGAAAAAAGAAAGAAAGAAAGAAAAAAAAGAAGGAAGGAAGGAAGGAAGGAAGGAAGGAAGGAAGGAAGGAAGAAAGAAAGAAAGAAAGAAAGAAAGAAAGAAAGAAAGAAAGAAAGAAAGAAAGAAAGAAAATCTTACCTTTTGCAATAGCATGGACGAACCTGGAGATTATTATGATTACACTTATATTGGAATCTAATGAACTTACAAACAAAATAGAAACAGACTCATAGATACAGAGAACAGACTGACAGCTGTCAGAGTGGAGTGGGGTTGAGGGGTTGGGTGAAAAGGGTGAATAGATTAAACAAAACAAAACAAAACAAAACCTCGTAGACCACAGTATGGTGATTATCAGTGGGAAAGGAGGCTGGTGGAGGTAGAAGCGGTTAAAGTGGGGGTAAATGGTGATGGAAAAAGATATGACTTAGGGTGGTGGACACACAATACAACATACAGATGACATATTACAGAATTGTACACCTGAAACCTATATAATTTTATTAACCCGGTGTCACCCCAATAAAGTAAATTAAAAGAGAAAAAGCTTTAAATAAGTAAATTAATCAAATTTCATCCTATCTCAATCTCAGGAAGCCAAGCCTATGTTGTTTATAAAATAGACAAATAGTAATTTCCCCAAATGCAGTTGCCAAAGGATGTTAAACAGTGTTACACAAGCATCTACATTTCTGGGCAATGGGACATCTGTTTTCATTTTCACTTCAAGCAAGAGTTCTTTTTTTTTTTTTTTTTTTCGGTAAAAGGACTTAATTTTCTTTTTCTACTGCTAGTGCTTATGAAAGACCTACAACCCCAAAAGGGAAGATAGAAGTCTGGAAGCTCTCAGAGCTCTCAGTTTGGAGATGGTGGTACAGTATCATGTTGGCATTGGGGACAACAATGAAGGCTGATAACTCATGTTCAGTAAGGGACAAAAGCATCAGATCCAACCAGGACGACTTTCCCGGCCAGCTGATCCAGTTATCAATTATTCTCTAGTGAGGACTAATAAGAGATACTTCAGTATCCACTAGAAACCCTTTGTTTTTAAAACGTATTTTTATTGATTTCAGAGAGGAAGAGAGAGATAGGAACATAAATGATGAGAAAGAATCATTGATCAGCTGCCTCCTGCACACCCCCTACTGGGGATCAGGCCCACAACCCGGACATGTGCCATTGACTGGAATAGATCCGGGACCCTTCAGTCCCCAGGCCAATACTCTATCCATTGAGCCAAACCAGCTAGGGCCACTAGAAACACTTTATAATTTTCTGTCTATATGAATGCACAGACAATTTCATGGACTTCTGATTACATAATTTGAGTGTAGTCATTCTCAACCATTCATTCGCCACTGTTTTAAAAACTCCATTATAAAGAACCTTCTATATATGATCATATTTAGATATTTGGGCAGGTAAATCACCTGACACCTGGAGTGAGCATAAGTAATAAGGCTTCCAGGTTTTGGTCTAAACTTGCAGTGGTCGGCAAACTCATTTGTCAACAGAGCCAAATATCAACAGTACAATGAAATTTCTTTTGAGAGCCAAATTTTTTAAACTTACACTTCTTCTAATGCCACTTTTTCAAAATAGACTTGCCCAAGCCTCGGTATTTTGGGGAAGAGCCACACTCAAGGGGCCAAAAAGCTGCATGTGGCTCGAGAGCTGCAGTTTGCCAACCACGGATCTAAAGTGATCTGCTTCTCTCTACTTCTCATGCTCACACCAATTCTTCAAATTAGGTGCTACCTGCATTTTACTATTATTTTTTTTTTATTGATTTCAGAGAGGAAGGGAGAGGGAGAGAGAGAGAGAAACATCAACGATGAGAGAGAATCATCGATTGGCTGCCTCCTGCACGTCCCCTACTGGGGATCAAGCCCGTAACCCAGGCATGTGCCCTTGACCGGAATCGAACCTGGGATACCTCAGCTCACAAGCTGACGTTCTATCCATTGTGCCAAACCAGCCAGGGCATGCATTTTACTATTGATAAAGGACACACATAAGGTGTCGTATACCTGACCTTGAATGAAGATCTTTAGGAGAAGGGTAAAGGGGAGAATGTGATGTTAAACTGAGACCACAAAGGGGGGAGGGGGGAGGCGCAAAGGTAAAATATGTACACAGATAATAATTTAATAAAAAATATTAAAAAATAAACTGAGTCCACAAGTGAATGAGACGGTGAAGTGTAGGTGTGGGAGTAAGGAAGCGTAAAGAAGGCAGTTAAGAACAATGGGGTCTACTGGGAAAACGAAAATATAATGAAAAGGTACGTCTTGGTTTGTTCTTTGGCCTGGTGATGATTTGTCTTATTTCCCCAAATTTCTCTAGTTCTGAGGTCTGATGCTTCCTCCTCCAACTCTTAACAAAGCTAAAATACCTTTCTCAACCAATTTGCAGAATCTTTCCTTTTGAGTAGATGCAGCTTCGTGACAAGAATGCAGTGTGTGCTGTGCACATGTCTAGGTGGCAAAGCTAAGCTACAAGCTAGGATTCCTGTCCTGAGCAGTGCCAGGCTGCTGGGGGTAGTTATGACGAGCCCGAAATAAAGCCAAACAGAGGGTGCTTGGGAGCACAGAAGTGGGGCATTTTACAGGAAACCAGGAGGAGCTTGGAAGTCTTTCTGGAAGATACTGATCCCTGATGCAAGTCCTGGAAAACGAGGAGGCAGCGTGGCATTGGTAGCATTTCGGATGCAGGGCAGGAAGGCGGAGACAGTACAAAATGCATGTTGCTGAGAGAGACAGGTTCCATAGCGTGAATATGGGTGGGCATAGCCTGAAGTGAGGCCAGAGGTGTGAGCAGGATCCAGGCCAGCTGAGAAGTCTGTGGACACCACAGAAGGATGTTAACAGGAAGGGATGCGGTGAATCTGTTTTTTAAAAGAGATGTCTTTGGTGGCAGAGTAGGAAAAGTATGGCAGAGACAGAGAGGTCACACATATTCTGAAAGAACTGCAGCTGAATGTCTCCAAGTGAATGTTTTTCATGTGTAATGGTTGCTATCTAGAATTAGTTCTTGTTGTTTCATGTCTGTGTTGTCTTCTTTATTATCTGCACAAGCCCAGAGGTCTCATTCCAGGAAGAGTCAGCAAACAAAAAGAAAGAGGATGGAGGAGCCTTGAGCATAATGTAGGGCAGAGGGTGCTGGGGAGGAGCCTTCACAGGGTCGAAGCTCACGGAGCAAACAGAAGCGGGCTCTCAGCAGAACAGGGAGTGAGTGCTCTGGGTGCACTCAGACTGTGCAACAGCCCTGTTACCGAGAAGGGCAGGTGTTTTCTGTCTGTGCCCTTCATTCAGCGAAGGGGAAAAAAAAAGGCTAGGAAAAATACACCCCCAGGGTTTGCAGGACAATATTTTTGAAAAATAGTTATTTCCATCTACAGTTGAAATGTAGAAGAAAATTGTTTTCTTGATTTTAGAAACTTGCCGAAGAAGAACAGTTCAGTCAACCATGTGAACTTGAACACCTCTCACCCATTCTAGCATGAACTAGTTTGACTAAGGGAGGATGGAGATTTAAGTGCTATGGTTGTCTGAGTATTTAAGATCCTCTCAATAATCGCATTGCATTTTTTTTTATGATTTATGCTGAACCAGACAAACTGAGTCATACGCTTCAAACTTTATGTTCCTTTCCAGGTTTTATGTCCCAAGTGAGGATTTTTATGTGAGCAAACATGCTTTGAAAGTCTATTACTCTTACTGGACTTGACTGCTATTGGACAGCAAGAAAGCTGTGCCAGATTGACGGCCACTTACCGAAGGCGCGGTGGGCACCAGGTCACTTTCCGTTCTTCCTGTCTGCATTGCTGTGTGAACCCGGACCGACTCATAAATGGCAGGTTCTTCCACTTTTCTTGGATAGGGATGTTTCAGAACCATCAGAGTGCCTGAACGGAGGGGAAGAACATAATCATATAGTTTCCCCAGAAAGGAGGTCCCAATGCTAACAATGAGGTAGCTATGGCGAGATTGTGCTCTCTTGTGTGTTCATGTGTTCACTTGTTTATTTTCCCAGCACACACTGAGTGCCACGGTGTGCTAGGAGCTTGAGCTGGACGCTGGAGATATGAGGTGTGATGAGATGACTTCTGGCTTCCTAGTGCTCAGAGAGAACTGTCAGCGGATGTCACTTAACAAATAGTCGTTTACGCCTCTCTTTTTCTCTTCTTTTAATGAATAGGCATTTAAATGAACAGGTTAAGAGACCAATGTCAGCGATATGAACAAAGCAGGCTGGTGGCGTTCGGAAAACTGACCTTGAAGAACTAACCCTTCCCTGCAATGAGTCAGAAAATCTTTCCTGGGAAAGGCGATATTGATCTAGACCTTAGGCAATAACTGGAAGTTTTCCAGTGGACTTTACAAAAGTCATGACCCCAAACCCCACGAATGCACTGGAATACAGAAGGATTTATTCCACTGTCCTTATTTCTTGCTAGTTTTAGAACAAACTTGTAACAAATCACTGGATCTCAAAAAAGTGTACACACAGCTTCTCTCTACTGTCTCCTACCACCGAACTACTGATAAACTAACCAAAGCCTTTGTGTTTCTTAAGTGGATGTGCTGGGAAGAGTCACTTCTATCTGCAGGAGGGCATCCCGGCAGGAATCGGGCTCTGCCCAGGGCCAGGCTTGGGCATGCCACTCAGGCGCCGAGGGCAGTTCTGACTCCATGCTTCCAACCCCCAGTCCAAAGCCTCCCCGTTCTGATCCTTCCCTTCCCCCAATCAATCAGTCAATCCGAAGCTAAAAATTCTGACTGCAGAAAAGTAAGTTAAGGTTTCCCCCCCACTTTGCTATGACTTCTTCCTTTTTATTTTACTAGGGTCTCTTATATGGCAGGCTGGGGATTGTGCTAGAGTCTAGTCACTGGGATAGATTAAAGAATTCAGTAATTCAACAAACATTTACTGAGCTCTACTAAGTGTCAGACACTTGTCTAGATACAACAGCAAACAAAGGAGGTATCACATCTGCTCTGTGGCAGGGGAAACAGAACAAAAAGAAAAAAAATAGTATGTCAGGTGAGAGAAGTGCTTTGAACAAACTAATAGAGAAGGTAAAGGAATAGAGAGCCAAAAGCATGGGGTTGGGTAAAGGTGATACTTATATGGGTGGTCAGAAAGACTCCTTTGGAAAGGTAATTTGAAAAAGTATAGGAAGTAAAGACCTTGAATTGAAGTAAGAGAAAGGGTATGAGGAGAGAAAAATACCTGCTCTGTAATTATAAAACCCTAATGAGTAACAATAAACCTACAAACAAAACAAAACCTTCCTACAGTGCTTGAGTACACAGGAGGTACTCGCTGCCCAAACACAGCTGCCGCCTCGGATACCTGGGCCCAGATAATGCGCTGCTGTCACATGAAGAGAAGCACTGAGAAAAGCCATTGATCGTGACCCCAGGAATGAATGGGAGACTCGGGTCTCCTCCTCTTTCTGCACCTAGCTCACGTCAGTGGCGCTGGGCACACAATGAAAACGGCCTTTTGCAGTTACCCGAAGCCCCATTCCCGCCCTGGCACACGGCCCGTGCTCTCTTTTGTCAATGCGATCCCTTCATGAGAAAGATCGAGTCATATCAGGACAAGGGGCCGGTTACAGTGTGACAGTCAGAATGAAACCGCCGACACCTAAATCAAGAGCAGCCGTTGTGCAGGCTCAGGGCTCTGTGAAGTCGTTAGATGGCAGATGCTTGATGAACTGGGGACTGGCACTGAGACCTACCCCAGAGAAACCGCCAGCGACATGCCTGGCACCTCCCTGATGTCATGGAAAGAGCCAACGCGGCCACTTGGTACCTGCTGACCCTGGACAATCATTCTAGCTTTTGTTTCCCCTTCTGACAAGTGAGAATAATCACCCTTTCTTCACAAGCTTGTTTTAGGTGCCTGTAAAGAAGTGTTTGCCAAAGGTTTATAAAAATGATAGATGGTATTCCACTTTGATATGGAGTATTTTAAAATCCTAAATGAAAGTCCGGGGTCCAGCATCTATGGGACAATGGATTTTGAAATGTCGAGTGAAAAGGATAATGTGCAGCATTCTGCTGAGAATAACAGACAGTTGTCTGAGAGCCTCTGACTCCAGAGCTAAGACACTTGAACCCTGTGGAGCACAGGGGACCTGGAGCCCAGGCATCAAAGCAGCTCTCTGATGAGAAGGAATGTGAAAGCTTGCGCTTTCTCTTCAAAGTCAATGCCAAATTTTTATCCTGTTCCATATGAAAATAATTTTTTAAATGATGCTCTAGAAAGATGCACCTAGTCAATCTTCTTTTTTTTTTTTGCATATAATCAGCATTCGCACCTCCCAGCATACTCCTATTGGCTCTATTTTCTTATGGCTGCTGTAACAAATCACAAGCATAATGACTTAAAATAACTCAAATGTATAATCTTACAGTTCTAGACGTCAGAAGTCATTTCAGAGTGTGATTAACTAAAAATCAAGGTAGTGACAGGGCTGTTTCCCTCCTGGAGCTCTGGAGGAGATTCCATGCCTTTGCCTTTTCTGGCTTCCAGAGGCTGCCTGCATTCCCTGACTGGCCGCCCTAGCCCTCCATCTTCTAAGCCAGCAACAGCAGGTCAAGTCTTCTCATGCCGGTTCTCCCTCTGCTGCCTCTGTCTTTCAGTTATAAGGACCTGTGATTACACTGGGCCCACCTGGACAATCCAGGGTTATCTCCCCATCTCAATGTCAGCTGATTAGTGGCTTTAATCAATCTGAAAGCTTAATTCTCTCTCACCATGTCACATAACTTATTCACAGGTCCAGGGAAAGACTTGAGCATCTTTGAGGGGCTATTGTCCTGCCTACGATACTGGTCTCAGTCCCAGGGAGGGGATAGCCATAGGGCCAGTTGTGCTGCCATGTAAGCATCTCTGGGCCAGTGTTGCTCCCTGAGCCTGCATTGCTTTAACGACTTGGTATTATAAAGCCGTTGCCTTTACAACAGGCGCATTTGCAAACCCTATGAGACCTCAGAGCAGGTACGATTCCAAATTTATCTTTGTATCCCTACCTCTTGATAGAGTTTCCGACATAATGATGTCTTGATGAGTGAATGAATGAACAAATAAATGAATGAATGAATGTCACAGCAATTCAGGTTTAAGGCGGGAAAGAGCCTGGGATGGACCAGCCTCCAAAGTTCACAACCACCCTGGCCTGGAGCAAGGACAAAGCAATAACTTTAAGTGTGTCTCTAAATATCTTCATTGGGAGAACCCAAATTCTATTTCAAAAGTCTCTTCTAAAGTTTAGCCAATAGATGCTAAACTGAAAGAAATGATATTAAGTCAACCAGGAAAGTAGAACTGACTATAAATTGATTTTAACTAGTAAGACCATGAAAGAGGTCAGACTGAATGGTACAATGAAGAAAATGATAAACACCTTACAAAATGGCAACTGCTGCTGATAAAAACCTGGCCTCCTTAAAGACAGGTCTCCTTATCTGACCATTCTTCCCAAAGGAGGGCCAATGTATAGGCTTGTTGGCGTGGCTGCTGGTCTTACGATGATTCCTCCTTGTGTAGAGACGGTCCCATCCCAATACAGAAGTAGAGCCCCGTAGACCTGGCCCTCACCCTGAATGCCCCACCTGAGCTGCACTCTCTGGACTCACTTCTTGGGGATTTGCTTAGTTACTTGTCTGGAGATCAGGGCCACTACCTCCAATTTCTGAACTACATGAAAGAAACTGCTGCTTCCTGCCTTTGACATGAAACCTGGTTTCAGAAACACTTGGCAGAGGTACATTGTTGAAGTGATCAGAGCAAGACCAAGGGAGGTATTTTAATTTGCTAAAAGCTTCAGAGTTGCCATGATTCCTTATGTTTTTCAGCTTTGTCCTTAAATTCTGGGATGAAATACTAATATCCTTCCCCAAAATTTCACTTCTCTCTCTGTACTCCTCTTTTTTTTTTAATTCAGCTTGTCAGGGTTTGTTTACACGATTTTCAATAAAAAGAAACTTATAAATTGTGGCTCGTGAGCCACATGTGGCTCTTTGGCCCCTTGAGTGTGGCTCTTCCATAAAATACCACTGCCTGGGCGAGTCTATTTTGAAGCAGTGGCGTTAGAAGAAATTTAAGTTTAAAAAATTTGACTCTCAAATCGTTGTACTGTTGATATTTGGCTCTGTTGACTAATGAGTTTGCCAACCACTATCCTATAGCATCTAACACAGTGTCTTGAGATCCACAAATAGTTTATTAGAAATGGATAAACACTTGCTGAATGAACAAGGCAAATATACCAATCCTATATAATAAAGCCTAATATGCAAATTAAAAAAAAAGAAACTTGTATCATTAACCCACTACAGTCTCATTATAATTTCCACTCAAGGTTCAAGATAGTGCCTT
Organism: Vespertilio murinus; assembly: GCA_963924515.1. Lineage (NCBI taxonomy): Eukaryota > Metazoa > Chordata > Mammalia > Chiroptera > Vespertilionidae > Vespertilio > Vespertilio murinus. Next base: position 62,707,454 of record OZ004704.1, on the reverse strand, counting down.
GGCTTCATAAGAGAGGAACTCTGGGCTAATAATATTTTTTTTAAAAATTCACTCCAGGACTTGACTAGAAGATTCAGATAAAAAAGCAACCAGAGGCAGGGTTGGTAGAAGGAGAAGAGTGAGGAATGTCAGCAACCACAGGCCTTGGGAACCTGGCAGCTAGTTTTACTTCAGTTTCTGAGCTACATGAAGGAGACTGTTGTTTCCTGCTTTGGACCGAAGTGATTTCAGAAATGCTTGGTGGAAGTACATTTTTGAGGTGATCAGAAGAGGAATGAGACAGGCATCTTGATGTGCTTTGACTAAACTATGGCTTACAGGATACCTACTCTGTAATACTATGAGATGGCACCGAGGAGCTCATCTTATATCCCAGCAGGAAGAGTAAGAACAGTCTCCAGCCCAGGCGTTGGTTTGATGTCTGAAGCAGAGTGCAGTGCAAGAGCCCACATGGCTCCTGAAAGGGGAACTTTTGTTTTGAGTATTTCTTTCATGCACTAAATCTAATGCTTTAGCCAGCAGGCTCCCCAGCTGGATGGTAAGATGTTTAAGGGTGATAGCTGATTCATCAAGAAATTGTGAATGGCTAACAAATGCCCGGTTCATAGTTGGCATTCAATATCTATTTGATGAATTATATTAAAATGAGATCACACCCTAACAGATTTGGCACAGTGGATAGAGCGTCGGCCTGCAGACGGAAGGGTTCCAGGTTTGCTTCCGGTCAAGGGCATGTACCTTGGTTGCAGGCACATCCCCAGTAAGAGGTGGGCAGGAGGCAGCTGATTTATACTTCACTCTCATCTATGTTTCTGACTCTCTATCCCTCTCCCTTCCACTCTGTACAAAAATCAATAAAGTATAATTTAAAAAATGAGGTCACATCCATCCATGTTTCATTATTGACCTCAGGCTCACGAAACAAGCTCTGCAACTGGCTTATGCATCAGTTCTCTGTCTCTTCCTGCCCATGGAAGTGGCTTTCCAGGTGGAGTTTATAGGAATGTTCAAGATTTGCCTTCATCCTTCTTTGCAACCTGCTCTGCAAATGGACTATAACCCATCATAAAATGGTGCTAATTCAACCACATTCATTTACATTAGAAGGAACTTAAAATTTGAAAAAGACATCATGTATATTTGATAAATACACATTTGACTCTCCCTAAACTAACTCTTCATGATATACCAAAGAATGTATAGCTTTTGTGTATAGTATTATGGAATGAATTACTACGAAGGGACTTCATTAAGTAACAATAATAATGATTGAGTATTTATGCCATGCTATGAATCATTCTAAATGTCTTGCATGCCTAATCTCATTTAATCTTCACTGCAAGTCATGACCTTTTAAGGTATGAACTATTACACCATCAGCTCAATTTTATAGCATGATGAAACTGAAGCTCAGGTGATACAACTTGCATGAGGACACGCAGCTGGTGAATATTGGGAATGGAATTGAACTGGGAATTCAATTGTTTACTCATGATACCATATATGATTCTCAGCTCTGGTGGTCGTCACCATGAAAACTCTGTATGGCATGTAAAATATTGTACTCTATTGTGGGCAAGAGAGCCCACAATAAATCAAAATAAATCAAAATAAAAAAACTGATTCTTTAGTAGACAGCTTCAGTAAAGGATGTGTGAGTTTTTTGGAGAAAAAAACAACAACAACAGAGCTGTTTTTTTCATTTCTAAAGAAAAGATTAAATGGTCTCTGAGATCCCTGCCCATTCTAACATCAGTAAATCTAGTTAAACTCCCCAATTGAGAAGCAAAAAAATAGTAACTAAACTCATGTCCTATTTACCAAAGATGTACAATATTCATTTGGAATACTTTTTTTTCTCTCCCGGTGTCATTTTATCTTTGTGTCTCATTTTTCTTTTCCTCCATCAAACTTCCAATTTGATTTTACCTTCTTGTATTTACAGAGGCTGTTTTATAGCCTTTCTGGAGACACATGAATGAGAGGGGCCAAAGTATTTGGGAGATGTTTTCTAACCATTCTTTTTCTCTTTTAAGATTTCCTCTAGTATAATTTCTCAAATAGCAATACCTACAAAGACAGATAGTCAAACAGATTTACATTCTTTAGGACAATGGCTTCACCTCACAAGCCAAAACTATTATTATAGACTTTAGAGACAGAGGGATAGGACTGACATACGTATTGTAGCCTCACCATATCCTATAACATCCTATTATGTTATATAGGATGGCAGAGATCCTTCCCATTCAAATCCGTTTAAGGGCATGCTCGCTGTGGCGATGCTATACCGCCGTGTTACCACAAGAGCAGTTTCAGGAGAGAGCAAGGCGGATGAAAAGCACCTACACTTTAGCACTAGGTTAGTCTGTATTCCAACCTCAGCTCTGATGCTTACTATGTATGTGATCTTGGGCAAATGGCTTAAAGTCTCTGAGTTTTGATTTCCTCATTTGAAAATGGGACCACTTTACACATTATTGTGGGTGGTTCAGAAGATTAAAGAATTTTATATTTGTCACAATTTCTAGTGGAATGCCTAGAACTTGGTAAACACTCCACAAATGCTAGTTTCATTCTCTTTTTTGCTTGCTTTTTCCTTTTTCAAAAACACCTCATTATAAACTAATAAAATATGTATTTTTTGGCAAACATAAACTAAGAAGTGACTTCTGGTCGTGGTTTAGCAAAATTCCAAGTTGTCACTAATTATTTTCAGAAATGTCACACAATTCTCAAATTAAAAATGGTTTTAACTTAATAATTTTAAAATGCTACCTGAGTAAAATGGCTGGTGTCACAAAAATATAATAATAACCATAGCAGTTATCAAGAGGTTGGGAATCCCCACATCAAAACAAAAAGAGAAGTGGAAATTTGACATTTAAGAAAGAGCCAGATAGCATCTTTAAAACTGAGAACCAATTACTATAAAGGGTAAGTACAAACAAAGCATTTGACTAATATAATTTTTCATGCTGTTAGGTGATTAAAGTCACAACCAAGTAATTCCTATCATAAATCATATATGACAATTTTAAGTACATAAGTATTGCAATAGAAACAAAGGGTAACGGAATGGTAATTTTTGTTCTAATAATATTTAGAATTTGACATAAAGAGAATTATCTATATTTTCAAGTCTATGTAGAAAACTTAGTCAATAATAATCAGAGGATATGGTAAAAATTAATAATAATGGACCAAGGATATAAGAAAATCTCAAAAACATATAAAAAATCTCAAAAGCTATTGGAATTGAATTTAGAAGCCAGTACAAACATAAAGAGACAGTTTTAAATAACATGTTAATATTATAAATGAATTCTGAACTTAATCATTACTGAGCATACATACAACACATAACATCATTCAAATTGTGCTTTGTATAAACTTTGGAGGTAAACTTTAACTGTCAGGAGTCTGCTAGTTGTGGGATGCCATGCAAGCTGCAATGCAGGCACTGGTAATGCGATACCCAACATGAAATGTTGTGGATAATTGTTATCATTGATTCTTTTATGTGTTGGGACATACCAGAGAAATAAAACTGACTAAAATCTCTCTTCTTATAGAGTTTACATACTAGTACAAAGACTTTTTAAAGTGAAATATGCAGTATGTGAGGAGATAAAAGGACCATTGAGGAAAGTAAAGCAAAAGGGTATTTACATATCTCTATGATATACTTGGGAAATGCTTGGATTTTGAAAACTGGAAATAGCTTAAGAGTGCTTATGGGGATTAATAAGGAAAAATTAGAATGAACAGAAACATTAACGAAGATTAGAGAGATGAAATGCAAATTATAGCAAGGGAAAGAGGAAATTATACTGAGAGAATCTTAGAGTTGTCAGGAAAGTTAGATCTTGTTTAGGGAATCTTCATTCTCCAGAGTAGGAAACAGAAATTCTTCAAGTTTAAAGATTAGGGAATAGAAACAGAATGAAAAAAAATATATCTTAAAATAGTATATACCCCTTTAGATTAATACTGTGTTTCCCCGAAAATAAGATCTACTTCATGGAAACATAATACATCCCCTGAAAATAAGACCTAGCGCATCTTTGGAAGCAAAAATTAATATAAGACACTGTCTTATTTTCGGGGAAACAGGGTATGTCGATCTATCTTGGCCACAAATATGTTTTTATGATCCAGAACCAAGTGTTCTGGGTTTTACTCAACTGAAGACATTGACTGTAAATGTAAGGCAAAGGTGTAAGGTTGTTGGCTATTTGCAGGTCTTCTCTGTTATCCTCGGAGGGGGTGCCATCCCTGCCAGGGGATGAGTGTAAGAAAGTCTCTCTTAAATACACTCACTCTCCAGGCCCTGCGGGGTGAGTCTGGTCTGAATGGGGTCTGGGCTGAGAGGAGGAGCCTGAAATACCCACGTTTAGTCCTTCCCATTCTGAGGATCTGGAGGTGAGAACCCTGGCAGGGCTTCATCTATTGGGCAGGCAAATGCTTCTCCTGGTGATATTTTATCTAACTAAAACTTTAAGAAGAATTTGCACTTCGTCTAATAGTACACACGGAAACATCAGTCTGGAGATCTCCTGATCTCTGATTAGAGGGAGCCAACACCAGAAGCCAATATAAAAACAAAACACTGTATGACCCCCTTCAGTGCTCACAGCCCACAGGTAAGAGAAGGCTGGGCAATGGTTCGAGGCCACAATTTATTCTGGCATGGGAACACTATGAGAGGCCCACAGAGAAGGGCCTGCCATAAACCTGTTACCATGCTGCAGAAGGATAGAGAAAGGTAGACAGAAAGAGAAAGAGAAACATTGATGTGAGAAACATTGATCGATTCCCTCCTGCATGTGCCCTGACTGGGAATCGAACCCACCACCTTTTGGTGTACAGGTGATGCTCCAACAAACTGAGCCACATCAGCCAGGGCCAGATGCCAACTCTTAAATGAACAAGAAGATACCTATTTTTAGAAGATGGCATCCAAGTTTCCATTCACCATTGTTCAGAAGTCACAGTTCCTACTCTGTAGCTTCCGAGGACCTTCTGTCCTTGAGTCATCATGACTTCAGTACATTATCTAGTTTCCTGGAGCCTATTACTCCCAGAGGGAAAAAATTGGAACTCTTGTCATGGGTTTCACCCCTTGTTCCCAGCTTCAGTGGCTTTGTTTTCATCTGGCTGGGACAGATAAGAGAGATATTTCCTAAGTTTGCAGAAGCCAACTCAAGAGCCAGAAACCAGTAAGTCTTGTACATATTTATCAGTACCAGGTTCCTGTAGCAGGGGTTCAAGTCGCAACAAATTCTGTATTGGATAATGAATAGAACAGAGGAGATGCAGGGGAGGGGATTAAAACTTAGTTTCCTGAATTTTATTACAGTTAATAAAATAATTATAGTATTATAAAATAATAGTAAAAATATAGCAAGCTTTAGCTTGGGAGAAAACTACTGTGTAGGAGTCAGGATTACACATTCTTGCAAATCCTTAATGCATTAATCATGAACCTCTTTTAGCTAGACAAATGTATTTACGGGGTTTTTAGCATTGTCCCAAAATCACTGTCAGTCTTAAGTGAGCCTCTTGCCTGGTGATTGGATCAGTACCACAAAGGTTCAACTAAAAATCTCTGTATTCACTTTCCTCTTAAATTGTTTTTGAAATTTATTGGTAGGTAGAATGGGTAACTTTCCCCTAACTTCGAGAAAATCCAGGAAAGCATACAGAGAATGATTCAAGGGGTTGAAAATGGAGCCTAGGAGGCAAGTTTAGAAGAAGGGAGTTGACTTTGTTTGGAGGAAGAAGAGAAAGCTGGAAGATAATAATAAGAATAATGGTTTTGAAGGCTACAAAGAGTTCCTCTTCATAGTCATCCATCCAGTTGTTCACCCAAAGTGCCATGCACTATATCAGGATCTGGGGGACATGGAGAAGGACAAAGATAGAAGTTGATGAAGTCTTTGGCTTCAGAAATCTCCTCTCCATTGCCAGTGACTAAGAATTGAACAATACTAGCTGTAGGGTTGGATACAGTAGGAAATAAGTCAGAAGTGAAGGGATCTGAGAAATTGAAATGCTTGCCACGGCCCAAGTAGCAATGGAAATAAACACATCCCCACCTGCCATCTGTTTATGAGAACTACTTCTGGTTAAACGGTGAAGTAATTTTCAGGGCTGGCAGGGAGAATTTCCACCAGAAAAATTATTATAGCTTCAATTTTATAGTTTGGGGTATTCTATTATAGGTCTTGTATGGTCAGTATTAAAGTAAGGCAAATACTTTGTGGTTTCCATTGTGCTTTCATCTCTACTTCACACTGCATGATTCATACCAGGGTCTATCCAGACCACAGAAATAGCAGAAAAGGAAGACAATGATGGCATCCCTTTCCACCACACCGAAATTAACAAAAAGCCCCCTGGCCATGTTTACCAAGAAAACAGTATGTACAAATTCACGGTAACCAGTTGTGTTATCAAGTCGTGAGTTCCACTGTGCCATAGGTTCTTGGAATCGTCAACTTTTGATTAATTGAGAATTATCATTTAGGACATATAAGATTGTGACTCTATATTACAAATACAAGGATGATCATTTACTTATTTTAAAAAGTATGGACAAAAATTTTTTGGTAATTCAAATACTAAGATAGTGTGTTTGTTTGATTTTTAACTTTCATATTCTGCTTTGACTCTAACAACTCAAATAGACAAATTTAAAATGTTTTAGCCATATGTACGTCCAATTTAAAAACTTAAGAGAAACCAAGATAAGACAAACATAATTTTATGATGAAATGAAGGAATTGCTCAAGCCAGCAATTGCTAGTTAATATTTTCAATATTCAGTGATCTTTCTAAAAATTTAAATACAAATAACATTTTTAAGAAGACTCAAAATTATCTGTTATGGGTCTCTCCAATATGCAAACTACCCTACCTAAAAATTGTGAGGCATCAAAAAGTTATTCTTATTTTCTTTCTTTCTTTTTTTATTGTATATACTATTATAAAGTGAATAGATAATTTTAAAGAAATTCTGTGCTTTTAATCAATCCTTTAAATAATATTCTGACAAAAATTATTGTTTTCACAAAGCACATTTTTTTCTCCTAAAGACAATACTGAGATACACACAAATATATATTTATGTATATAATTTATGAATGTAACATATGGCCCAGTAATTGGGGAAAACTTTCTAAATAAATCCAATTGCCTGTTATACCCACATAATTCAATAGAATTGAAAAATATTTAATAGAAATCCAACTGTTCCTCCTCCGCCCGAAACAATGGCATATAGGTCAAGAATCTTTGTGTTCAGAGCTTACCTGTCTCACTTCCAATCAAAGGCTGATTTGCAAAATGCTTGACAAAATCCTTCAAAGATGAGAACTCATTAAAGCCAAATTTAAATGAAAATCCGGTATATTCAACATGAAAGTGTTTGACAGAGTCTTTGGCTCTGAAAAGGAAAAATAAATGTTTAGTATTATTATAATAAACTAGAGGCCTGGTGCATGAAAATTCATGCACTCGGGTGGTGTAGGGGAGTGTCCCTCAGCCTGGCCTGTGCCCTCTCAAGTTCAGGAGCCCTTGGGACATGTCCACCTGCCAGCTTAGGCATGCTCCCTGGAGGATCGGGCCAAAGCTGGCAGTCAGACATTCATCTGGTAGTCTGGGAGCTGTCCGACTACTCCCCAAACCTAAGTCATCAGCTGGACATCCTTAATGCTGCCAAGGAGGCGGGAGAGGCTCCTGCGCTCTTAGCCATCAGCCTGGCTTGTGGCTGAGTGGAGCTCTCCTATGGGAATGTACTGATCTACTGATCGCCAGGGGAAGCTCCTGCATTGAGTGGTTCCTGTCTTAGTGACTGGTTGTTCCTAGTCATTCTGCTATTAGAGTCAATTTGCATATTACCCTTTTATTATATAGGATGAGTATCATTTTTGAAAAAAAATAGTAACTTTATGTATTTCATATCAATAGTCAATTCCCTTAAAAACTGAGAATTATGACACATAGACATAGTTTCTTTTAGCAGAGTGTGCTTTTGTGAATTTTTCACTCTAGAGGAAGATAAGAGACAATTCTCCCTGTGCATTCTGGGACTTGTGGAAAAAGTCCTTGAACGTTAACATCCTTAAGAGCAGGAATTTAATAAGAGCAGGGAAGAGAGATGGCGGAAATGGGAGGCCACATGTTCTCTCTCCTCAGCCCTCCTCCCTTACTTGTTTGGGAGTTGGTATGAATTCTGCTTCTGTCACTTAATTAGTTATGTAAGGCCAGCCCTTTTCCTTCACTGTCTGTTCCACTGCTTACTGACTAAAATATAAAATTTCCCACATTGTCATTTTCCACCTCATTTTTGGAATGAGGCAGAGCATTAAATAAATTATAAATTACATATAGTATATATATTTGAATTCCACTATTCTTCTCTTCTCTGTGCAGGGCATGCCCTAACTTTCACATGATTCAGAAATTAGAATCAGCCCAGTTGGTGTAGCTTAGTGGTTGAGTGTTGACCTATGA